>CM055731.1:8010824-8065309 GCA_029465975.1 Dallia pectoralis
AATTATGTCAATGATAAAAAGAGCAACAGAAAATGGCTCTTCTCCAACCAACAAAAAATTATATAGGCAGATACCCTTTGCTAATCGGAATGGTTTATTGTTATACAGTAAGTTCATGGCACTGATATCATTACGCCACATCCATTGGCACCACACGTGTAGTACTTTGCCAAACACACAAATCTTCCACTTTTTTGTTATCACTAAAAACACTGTGCATATTTCCCCACGCTGGTCATTTGATCCGACAACCACGCTCAATCTCCAAACCACACAAACCGCCCTGTTAGGCCCGAGCCCCCCCACCAATATTCCCCAGAACAAGATTCTTTTGTTGCATTGTTCACACATTCCAGCGCGCCGGCCCTGTTTGTACAGATGCGATCCCATGTGCTTGGGCTCTGAAGACTCCAAGGAAGCCCCTGCTCCTCAGCCAAGGATGTTGCCGTGGATCAAAGGCCCCTGGTGCCCAGAGCCCAGGCACTTGTTTGGGGGGAGCTGGTTGTTTTTTTGTGTCTGTGGGGGACACGGAGTAACAGATCCATCTGCTAGCCGTATGAGATCCTACTCTCCTTGTGTGTTTGTGTGTGTGTGTGTGTGTGCGTGCATCTTGGGACAAGTGCAGGCCTCAGCTCTCTCCCCCTTGCCATCCCATCCCCGGCTCAATTTACACAGCTGGTCTGGTCCCCCAAGCCCCTTTCTAAGCAAGCTTTGTTTTCCCAGCGCAACATGTGTTAACTTAATGCACTGTACCAGATTTCAAAGGCCAGCTTTGCTTGGGTCAACAACAGGTAATAGAGCGATTTATTGATGTATTGGCTTGAAAAGAAGTAAAGGAGAAAAAGTGTTTCAGAGCACAGACGTGCACGCCAATCCCACACAATGACATTTTATTGAATGTATTCTTGGCACTACTGTTAAATCCAAACAGATAAAATAATTGATCTCCCGCTTGACTTGAGGCTTCAACGGCCAATGCGTTTTAATAGGGGAAAAAGGAGGGAGATCACATTTTACAAATATTGTTTACTTTCCTTTCGGCGGCACCCATTAAAATTGCCGGACAACTTTGGTCACGCCAGGGCCCGAGTTAAAGCTGCAAACGGATTAAATAGAGTAAATAAAATTAGGCTACAATGTCAGGCTAAAAACTGTTCCTAGGATGGTTCGCTTTTATTTAATAGATTTCTACTTTTCAAAACACTCTGAAACAGGGAGATTGTAAAAAAAAATGCACGTTTTATGTTAGATTAATTATTTAAATGCTTTCCTGCAAAGTGGGCTAATGAGAAATACCCCGGATATTTCAACCCTTGTTCCAGAGCGACTCAGGTTGTTAGTGTTTTCTTCCTCGATTGGATTAGAGCCACATACCAGCCGCCTGCCTGACCACCAGCAGCAGCAGCGTTGTTCAATAAGGAAATGAGGTGTCAGCACGTATTTAGTCAGCACATTTGTTTTTCTACGGTAGTTCAATGCCAATTCAGGAAAACTACCCAGCCAGCTACCACATGTATAATAGGATATACATTTAACATCCTCAAATACCCTTATTTGGGTGTGTTACATTAATGCAGAAGATGTACATTCTCTCTATCTATGACAATGGATAGTTAACACAATATTAATAACAAACTTAGAGTAAATCATTGGTCTGATTTGAAACATATTAGCCTTTTAAACAGCACATGCAAAACCTACAAGTCAAAACATCCTGGAAAAAGCATCAGTATTGACATATTTCAATGTGCTAAGCTGAAAATGGACAGAAAGTGGAATGAAATTGTGCAATTCGTTGTGGAATGGAAGCTTAAGATTAACCATTTGTATATTTAGTTTAGAAGTGTGTCAAGTGTTATAGGCATATCCAGCCAAAAATCTCATCTTTAATGAGAAAATGGACAAAAAAATATGTTTGATGTAAATGTCTACTGTAACCTCTTGGGAGTACTTTAGACTTATACCTAGTAGAGTGGAGTGCTATAGCATGTTTGATAAATCAGCTAAAGCAAACCAGCCCATGAAGCCAAAATTATTTTACCTAAAATTGACATATTTTGGGGGACCGAACATACCAACATTAAAATCTGAAAGGTTATATAATTAAGATCATATGGAATATATTTCTGTTTCCGGTGGAATGTGTTTGGAATTTCAGCAGATGTCATAAGCATAATACTGAAGCCTACTTCAGAATCCTTTAATTAGCCGGGAAAGTGTACAAGGCCAGACACAACAGCCAAACATTCTATTGTTTTATATGAAGAGCATAATTAGCATAATACAATGTGTCAATTGAATGTAGAGGAAAAAACATGTTGTGCTGTCACATAACTCACATCATTACCAAAATAGCAATTGCTCCAGTAGCAGTCTGAAAAGCCAACATCCCAGAACAAGGACATTTGCACAAAACAAACATGGAATAAGTTCCTTCTGAAGCTAAAACATTATTCATCACATCAATCAATGCATCAATCAACAACATAATATGTACTGAAAAGGACATACGGACAATTTTGTTCAAAACATCTAAAAAATGTATGTATTGTTGTATAAAGATAAATCATTTTAGCAGATAAAGTTTCAGAATAATGTGATGTAAGCATTATTGTCGCTTTATTCAAGAAATATTTAATATTTACAACTAAGCCTAATATTATCTGACAACTTAGCTGACTAGAAAAACAAGCTTTGTGAGACATTTATTAAAATCTTTAAAAAAATGAAACATGGCCAAGGAAGTGGTCACAACAACAATTCAACTATTGCTTTGGTAAATATAGAAAGCCTAGGGACCAGAAGTTGTTTACAGGTCAACATGAAGTATCAAAAATGGTCACAGTAGCCTAGAAGCTAGGCCAATCAGAAAGCAGCCAACTAATTTGTGCGAAATGCCACTTTACAGAACAGTCCTCCATAACAGCACCACTACAAAGCTTCATGCAGTGGGTCTTAATTAAAAATGTTATAGGGGGACATTACACTTGTTGTTTTTTTTAGAACCTATGCTATAAAAACCTGGCAGACTGCAAAGGGAAACCGCCCATTAACGTATAAGGGTCCAGGCCCCAGCAGCCTATTTGACAAGCTCTAGGTGACTTTCATCACTTGTCGACTTCATAGCCGAATTCAATGTTTCCTCCAGGATGCTGTTGCATCTTTGACGTTAGGGTGTTTGTGACAAAAAGCAGTCTGCCCTGACGCCAACGCAGAGAGCTTAGAGACTACAATTACAGCTCCAGGGCTCTCCATAAACCACAAACACAAATTCCTTTCAACTCCTCTCCAGGCCATAGGAGCTGCATTTTTCATCCATACACAGCTAAACACTGTATACAGCACTCTGACAATTAATTTGTATAATCAAAAACATAATAAAGTGACATGTTCTGCATTTCATGAAGTTTTGGATCATCTATTATAAAAAGACTCTTCTAAGACTCATCCTATTACCTGCAGAGATACAAAACTAAAATAGAAGTTACATGTGAAAATAGTGACAACTAATAGGCAAGAGGAATTTTGTAAAGTTTTTAGCCTATTTTTTCAATAAGACAGTGGCCTATATTACTGACTTACAAAAAAACACACAGACATCCTTTAGGCGTAAAAAAGTAATCGTACACCTCAGGCACGCACACACACACACACACCCAAAAAACACACACACACACACACACACACACACACACACACACACACACACACACACACACACACACACACACACACACACACACACACACACACACACACACACACACACACACACACACACTAGCAGACTGGTGTGACAGTCACTTCACACCACGTCACTGTTGTGCTTCAGGAAATTCATCTGCCTTGAATTAAATGCACCTGGTAGCATGTTACCTGATGACCAATACAGACATATTACTAAAACTACAAACCCAACTGCCTCCTTTGTAATTTACATTTAAACTGTTTGAAGTTTGTCATTAAGGTCAACAAAATGAATTAAGTGCAGATGTACAAAAACAACAGTACAGTAAGTTGGATCGGAAGCACCATATAAAAACCTTAAGGAAATTTCACTATAGTAGTGTTTTTTATAAACCTATCATGGTTTAATGCAATATTAATATAGCAACAAAGCATTGTACTGTATCAAGTGGGAAGTGTTCTGTGCATATTGGATTGGTCTTTACTGCCTGACACTACTAGCCCCACGGTGTTATAACAATGCATTACTCATAGAGAAGCTACACATGCAACTCGTACAGAAAAATTACAATAATTCACAAAAATGACTGCGTCAAATGACATAGCACTATATCTCAACAGTTGACATTGTATTATTATGTCATACAAATGCTTATTTTTTAAAGTGAACAGCACACCTGTGTGCAGACAGTACCAAGACACATGCGAATGCAACTATCTCGAACCGCATTACAATGCAAGTAAATCAGCTGTGTTAAATGAAAGGCAATATCACTTGTTATTGACTGGTTAGCGTTAGCTCGCTAGCTATTTCTGGTCAGCAATGTTTTACGAGACGCTAGTTGACCTTAGTTTCCGTTTACCTAATCTCGTAGTAACTTGTCACACAAAGACTATTAGTCAATAACATTCGGAGAACAATACTAACTTACTGTGAGACAGCTGGTCTGACAGCTCGGATAAAGGACTGCGCCATGTTGTTTCCACGTTTTTCTACAGGCTCGACGGGATTGGCTACCAGTGTATTTCTGTTGACCAATCGAAGAGCAGATTCGCTTCTGAGACAGAGGAGGCGGATTCCTCGTGACACATGGTGACGTAAATAATGTTTACAGGGAAATCATACAGGTTCAAGGGTCATGTATCCGAATGATAGTTCTGTTTAACAGTGAGTGTTGCATTACCTTACTGTATGTGGCATTCTGCAAAATAAATGATTGCCACAAATAGTATTTTCATGTAAAACATTATTTGGTTATGTTATTAATTATTGTATTTAGACAAAACATAACGTAATATCCAAGTACTATATGTGGTATAAAAATGCATACGTATTACTTGTTTATTTTATACACGCTCATTAACTTAGTTTCTTCCTCTTCACTGTCTGTGTACACAGATGGCCCTTCTCCCTAACCATTCAACTGACCTGCTGCTCATGACAGGGACAAGTGGAGAGAGAGAAAATGTATTATCCAAAAAGGGTACATTATACAAGGACATAGAAACAGTGAAAATGAATCAATGAGGTTTTCAACAGTGAGAAAAAAATTAAAATTTATATCGTAACAGAAATGGGTGGAGATCAGAGCGGGGTACAGAGGTAGAAAAAAAGACAGAGAACTTAGAGCACCAGCACGGCACAACTCCCCGGGTGTCCCAGCTCACAGCAGTGGTGAATTACTACCACTACCGTCAGCCAGGTTTGTGCGTAGAGCACAAATGACACGCAATATTTGCCATGATTAAGTCAGCAGGGGATTCACTCCAAATGTCAGCATTCAGAGGACGGCTGCCCGGCCGCGTGCGTTATTGCTCGCCGTGACATACTGTAGTGTTGGGTCTACTGAACTGTATGGAAGATGTTGAGCGAAAGAGACACACAAATCTATCCAAAGGTGCCTTAAGCTATTTTAGTGTTGTAGTGTTATCTCAATTTTTGGACCCCCTGCTTGGAGGTGCCAGGGAGCAGTAGGTTAGTAGTAAAATATAAGTGTGCCACTGGGACACGGGAGTTCTGGGTTACATTTCACATACAAAGTTGTAGCCCACTGTTTGGGAGGTTTCAGGGAACAGTCTAGGTATTAATCTATTTTAACATAACAACTGATTTGAAAAGTGTTCTAAACACATTTATTGAAGCGGAAAAATTGCTGTAAATGTGGTCAATAGAGCATCTACTGTCTACTGTCCATTCTAATTTTACAACTACAAAAACTTCAACCAATGTATAGCTAACAGCCCAGTGGTTCCCCTACCTAATTTACATTAACAACACCATCACTCTACACATTTTTCAATAAAACATATACTGTGTGGGTGCATTTAACATAGTTGATAATACATTACTGTAAAGTGTTGTTTTATGGCAATGTGCAAAACCTCCAATTGCTGCTGTTAGATTGCAGAAACCTATCTTCCATAATTCCTAAACCCCTCCAATAAGAACGGAAATGCAGTAAAAATAAATTCCACTAGTGGGTTACCTGGATCACCAACCCCAACCCCCCCCCTCCTTCCCCACCAACAAACACACACACGCACGGACAACAACAGGCCAACAGCTAGACCACTCCGACAAACACACACTCACACTCTGTCTCTCCCATTCATCCAACACAATTGTAGTCTACTAATCCAGTTTTGATAGCATTTGGCACACTTTCTTTGGATCACAGCAAGATGCTCGACTTCCATTCTGGTCTCCCCTAGGAACCCCTGAGCCCAAGAAAGCAGCAGACACCAGGTCGCGCCAGAGCGAGAGGAGGGGAGGCAGGGAAAGGGTGGCTGTTTTTTTCTCTCATCGAAGCAAAGAGTTATTATTTTTATATTCAAGTCAACCAATTGCTTCCCACACACAGAGACAAATACAAAGAGAGATGTCTAACACCCTAAACTCTATCTCACTCTCTCTTTCACAAACACACACAATCATACACACATATGTGAAATACATTGAAGGCATATTCTTTTTCTCTATTAATCTCTTACATGACGTATCTAATGACCGCTGTCTAGGACGACCGGTCTATAGAATTTGGTATGAATTTTTTTTTTTAACTCCCCTTTGTCCCACCCCCCCATACTCCCTGATCCAAATGGACAATGCATCACCCAGGCTTGATGCCTCAGATGTCTGGGTTCATTAAAAATCTTGAACAAGTGCCAGGGCTGTAGCTGGAGATAAAAGAACCATAAAAGGATGACAAAATTTATGGATGGCAAGTCACCACCTCACCCTGGCATTTATAATAAACAAATGGTTTCTGTTTCCAATTTAAATTTCTCATTATACTGTGACTTTTGGAAAATGTGTTTTGATTTACCAATATTTTATCTGTAAAACGGTATAATTGATTAGATTTACATGGCTCTGATTTTAATACTGATCGCCTCCCCCCAAAAATAAAACGATAACAACTCCCGAGGCGCATTGATATAAAATAAAACAAACCCACATATCAAACAGACTTTTCCTGAGATATTAATTGGCCATAACCACCATCGAATGCAATTCATCTATTTGAGAGATGCTTCTTGAAGGGGAGGAGGCCCCCAAAAAACATGGAAATATAGACTTCACAGGCCAAGGTTTGACTGACATCAATGCAGTGTGCCAGTGTTGGTCACATTAACCCATAGCTAAATCCCATCACACAAATGTCAGGAGATCCGTTATGAAACCAATGACATTTAGATCCAAGGTCTCCATTGTGGTTGTAGAGAGGAGGTTGGTGTTTGCCCATTCTTAGCACACCATGTCCACAACTACACTTGTGCACAAAAAAACACAACAAACGCACTTGTTTTAACATAGAACATTAAAGATCACAACCATACAATTAATTTACACCAGGGATTTCTGTAGCATACTGTAAATCCATTTTATCCCTACTACCCAGCACTAAAAATAAGAAAATACATTAAAAAAGTGGACAAATCTAAGTTTCCACTAAATACTTAATGTGAAACTGTAAATATTTTGTAAAATGAAGCATCGATATGCTACAAAAATGTCTGTTTTTCTTGCAACATTTGTTTGTAGGATTTCAGTAATAACCAAAATTATTCAGACATGAAAAACTACAAATAAATATATAAAGAAAGAACAAAGTCCAACTGTACTTTTCAAGACCTACAAAATACATAGAACTCATTTCAACTGATAATAAAATGAATACATAATTTGCCAACATCTTTTATTAAAGTTTGAGTAAAAAGCTTTTTTCTATCAATTAGTTTGTGTCCCCAAAGGTTCATTTATGACTGGCAATTAATCAATATTAATATTTTTACATATTATTGCTAGTGAAAGTCAACACACCTGTTTCATTTTCTTCATTTTGCTTGTGAAATAAAAATAATGAATGAATTCAAGTCTATATTTGTAAAGATAAAGGAAAGTGCTTATGTTTTCACACACAGAGGAACTTGATAGGAGCATCTCTGGCACCAATTTCAGCTTTGAATACATTTTGAATTACATACTTTATAAAAAAAAATGTATTTAAATACTTTACACTAATTTTTTGCCCCACATGCTCTAGCAACTAAGTACCCAATACCCAAGTCACAATAATACAATAATAATAAATACACACTTTAGAACATGGTTTGACTCTCTTTGCATAATCTTTTAGGCAGCAAGTACTGTTTATTTTTGTTAAAATCAGCATTTATTTTATTTCATAAAGAATCCCGTAACGTGGAATGAATGCTAGGCTCTGGGTCCATTCTAGGCTGCATTTAAAATATTAGCCTAATTAGAGTATATGTGAATTGAGTTAAGCCTTTTATAAAAACATACAGCCTCAGGCCTCTGAAAGCCAATCACTGAAATAGAGGATTATTTGTTAATAGAGACCAAACACACATGTTAATGCTGAAAGACACATCAGAATGACTTTCAAAGAGTTGAGTGATCCTGGTTGAGACTTGACAATTATGCGATCCAGACTTAAATCTGCTTGAGACTACAGTGACATGTTTTTAATGTTGTTGAATGTTTAACAGTCAATTATCCACTTTTCATAGTGTTGAGAGAGAAAGAAGAGAGAATAAGAGAGAAAGGGCCCGGCAGCCAATTTATCAATAAATATCGCTCCTGAATCTCATCGCTTGACCTCTAGCACTGTACAAAAAGAGGTTGCTCATGAGTAAATTAAGCCGTTCTGTCTGAAATGGGCCAAGGATAATTTGTCATCAATGGATTAAAGTATCCAGACTATTAAAGACACAGCTCTGTGTAGACCTGGGTTGTGTTGGCACAATTGCACCAAAATACTGACCAAAAATTAACATTATGTTCAGGAACTGCCTCTGTGTTCTTTTTTTGTTGGCCAACATGTTTTCCTGTCACCAAACATGACCCTAGTAGTAACAGGGCTTAATTAACCTCAGTCTAAGGACAACTCCCTCCAGATTTCTGTCATTAATACTTCTCAGCGGGACATAGACAATCCGAGTGTCCTCTTACGAGTCATCGGGACCCACTCAAACTGAAGCATCATAGGGGCTGCTCATTATGAGTCATGTACAACGAAGAGCAAAGCCAAACAGGACAAAGTGTCATGAAGCTCTTGTGTCAAGGCCACAACACCTATGGCCAGCACGGCCCAGACTTACAGGATCCTTAATCACTGCCTTGTCGCATTAGTGGGTAGTTCTCTAAGAGGGAGAGAGTGGGAGGAGAGACAAAAAGATACAAACAGAGAAGAGGAATCTGACCCTTCATTACCAGAGACAACCTCCCTGCGCTCTCTCTCTTTTCTCTCTATCTGCCCCCCACCACTACCACTGGCAGTCCAGCAGATCAGGAATTACAAATGATATCATGACAATTTTTCACGCTCTTCAAACCAGTGATGTTTTACCGACTCATTTACTATGATACCTTGTTACGCGTCCAGCTGCGTATCAGGGATGTGTCACGGGGCTGGAGGCCCGCCCCCCGCTGAGACTGTCCAATGACCCGGAAGGCAACAGGGGATGCCAGTTCCTGCAGCATGTGCTGCACTGACAAAGCAGCAGGGCACCGTCAAAAACCCTTCCATACAAACTTTCCAGATCACTTCTGTTTTTAACAGATGAGTAGGCACGGGCACTGGTGTTTTTTTCACTTGCTCTGCCCACCCTTTTTTCCTCTTTCTCTCTCTCTTTCTCTTTCGTATTATTTATGTTTTTCTGTCTTTTTCCCATTGACTTTTATTCATTTCTCGCTCGCTCTCTCTTTGAGGGACTTTAAATCGATGTCTGTGGATCTCCCATTTTGTGTTTTCAAGGTCCTGTGGTTGACAAGCAGAGTAGTGAATCCCATTTGCCCAGGTGGGTAATGGTGTAGGGCTGGGGGGGGATCTGCTGGGGACAGATGGATATTCCAGGTGGCAGGGTCAGTGCTTGGGTTAAGCAACACTTCACTGTAGTGCACATTTTAAAGAAGAAGGCAGTTACAGTTGCATACGCCAAATAAATCACGAGAAAATGTGGGTATGTAGCTGAGGTGGCAACATTGCATGCAAAACAATGATCAATTAACTGTCATTTCTTTGCAACATTTAGTTCACTTGTTAATCTCACTACAATAAATTACTCAAAAGAAAAGCTATTTGCATTTGTAAATTAAGCTCTCCAACTTACTGACATTTGTGTGATGGGATTTAGCTATGGGTTAATGTGACCGACACTGGCACACTGCATTGATGTCAGTCAAACCTTGGTACTCCAACACAAAGATGATTTTCGTGATTTCAGTCATCGATGTGAAGCCATCTATGAAGTGTCACAACACACAGCAGGGTGCGATGCACTGTGTGTTGTGACACTTCCCTCCCGTAACCATCATTTACAACTTCTGTGACTTGTGCCACAGTGGAGCTTCCATCGCTCCATCGATGAGCCTTGGGCACTCAACGCCCTGTCACTAGTTTGTGGTTTCTCCCTCCTCGGACCACTGTTGGTTGGTACTCACCACTGCTGACCCAGAGCGACCCACAAACCTTGCCAGTTCAGAGATGCTCTGACCCGGTCATCTGGCCATAATCATTTGGCTCTTGTCAAAGTCGCTCAGGTCGTAGCTACTGCCCATTTCCCCTACATTCAACACATTTACTACAAGACGAGATTTTTTGCTCACCAGCGTTCTACCAGACCCTGACATTACATGTGATCAACGTTACACCTGTCATAGTGTACACAGTCTATGAATGGGCTTTATGAGTTCAGATTGCTTTTGTTTTCCAGATCAAAGCGCCTCATGCTACCTTAGACCCGGAACTCCTGCATTGCTTAAATGATGCGCCGTGAACTGATGTGGCTGGGAGTGTCAGGAAACATTAAGCTGGACGAAACAGGAGTTACTGACCCAGCAATGGGACAGAGAGGGAGAGAGAGAAATAGATTAGAGATATACAGAAAGATAGAAAGTGAGAGAGATAAGGTGGAATATTGAAAAGAAATGGTGAAGAGACAGAGTTAAAGAGGGCGAGAATGAGGGTAGAGAATGAGGGTAGAGAATGAGGGTAGAGAATGAGGGTAGAGAATGAGGGTAGAGAATGAGGGTAGAGAATGAGGGTAGAGAATGAGGGTAGAGAATGAGGGTAGAGAATGATGGTAGAGAATGAGGGTAGAGAATGAGGGTAGAGAATGAGGGTAGAGAATGATGGTAGAGAATGAGGGTAGAGAATGAGGGTAGAGAATGATGGTAGAGAATGAGGGTAGAGAATGAGGGTAGAGAATGAGGGTAGAGAATGAGGGTAGAGAATGAGGGTAGAGAATGAGGGTAGAGAATGAGGGTAGAGAATGAGGGTAGAGAATGAGGGCGAGAATGAGGGTAGAGAATGAGGGTAGAGAATGATGGTAGAGAATGAGGGTAGAGAATGATGGTAGAGAATGAGGGTAGAGAATGAGGGTAGAGAATGAGGGTAGAGAATGAGGGTAGAGAATGAGGGTAGAGAATGAGGGTAGAGAATGAGGGTAGAGAATGATGGTAGAGAATGAGGGTAGAGAATGATGGTAGAGAATGAGGGTAGAGAATGAGGGTAGAGAATGAGGGTAGAGAATGAGGGTAGAGAATGAGGGTAGAGAATGATGGTAGAGAATGAGGGTAGAGAATGAGGGTAGAGAATGAGGGTAGAGAATGAGGGTAGAGAATGAGGGTAGAGAATGAGGGTAGAGAATGATGGTAGAGAATGAGGGTAGAGAATGAGGGTAGAGAATGATGGTAGAGAATGAGGGTAGAGAATGAGGGTAGAGAATGAGGGTAGAGAATGAGGGTAGAGAATGAGGGTAGAGAATGAGGGTAGAGAATGAGGGTAGAGAATGAGGGTAGAGAATGAGGGTGAGCTTAAAAGACGTGAAAGAAATATGAAGAAGCGTTCAAATGAAGCGGGAGTTGAGAGAACTACTGAGAGAGAAAGACAGAAAATAAAAATTAGCTGATCTGCGCACGTTACCTGATTCATAGAAAAAAGGTTTAAGGACTGTTTTTCCTGTTGGGTTCACTCTGATTCCCACTTTCCCACTTCATTTAACTGAATTAATGAGCTGGTCCAGGCAGACCTTTGATAATCATCTTCTGTGCTAGTCACTTTGTTGAGTGGTTGCATTTGTGTTGCATGAGGGATTACGAGAAAAATACAATTGTGGATTAATTTATTTCACAGACATGATTTGTGATCATTTTAGATTTGATTGTAGACTATTCACGTTGTGCTGGCATTTCATTATTGTTAAAGTGTTGAGACGTCTTTGAAATTATATATCATTGAATACATTCCTATTTTTTAAACATTTTCAAAGATCCAAAATGTAAAAAAAGGTTTTTCAAAGTGTCTTTGAGAAATAATTAAAAATGCTTCTTTAAAGAATGTAAATTCACCCACAGTTTCAATAGGAAGGACACAACGCATTTCATTGAATAACCTTGCCTTTTCAGTTAGTTTACTTCTGTAATCTGTAATCTGTAGTTCTGTCTAATTATATGCTCAACTTCTATGATTAATTTCTCTGAGCTACTCGATGCATCAAACATTACCTGACTAAACATATAATCTTTAAACTGACATTTGCCAGCTAGTGGAACTTTCATTCTCTATCAGGCCTGACGCATGGTGTAAGTTATGAATTAATCACTGGCCATTACATAAAATTCTATTAAATCTCTCCATTACCATTAACACAAGTAAATCTTTAAGATTCCTATTCTCCAATGGAGAACAGCAATTCATTAAATATTGTATTTTCTGTCAATAACATTTTGACAGATGTGATTGGAGCTCAGATTGGCTGTTTATGTTTAAGTATACATCTAAGTAAACATTATGTTGTCTTTATGGAAGCAAGACAAATACAATCAGGGATCAATCAAATAGACACTGTAATTAGTCTTAACAGCCAAGAGAGGACCCAAACGCAGAGCTCTTTGCTTGGTGTTATTCATTGTCCAGGAAAACAGGCAGGTGAAAAATAACTGCTGAAACAGGCAGGCAGGCAGGCAGGACAACAATGAACAGGCATGCAGGCACCGTGGACTCACATACACACACACATACACACACCGTGGACTCACATACACACACCGTGGACTCACATACACACACCGTGGACACACATACACACACCGTGGACTCACACACAAACACCGTGGACTCACATACACACACCGTGGACTCACACACACACACACACACACACACCGTGGACACACATACACACACCGTGGACACACATACACACACCGTGGACACACATACACACACCGTGGACTCACACACACACACCGTGGACTCACACACACTCACACACACACACACTCACATACACACACCGTGGACTCACACACAAACACCGTGGACTCACATACACACACCGTGGACTCACACACACACACACACCGTGGACACACATACACACACCGTGGACACACATACACACACCGTGGACTCACACACACACACACACTCACATACACACACCGTGGACTCACATACAAACACCGTGGACACACATACACACACCGTGGACTCACACACACACACACACACACACTCACATACACACACAGTGGACTCACATACAAACACCGTGGACTCACATACACACACCGTGGACACACATACACACACCGTGGACACACATACACACACCGTGGACACACATACACACACCGTGGACTCACATACTCACATACACACACCATGGACGCACATACACACACCGTGGACTCACATACACACACACACACACACACACACATACACACACCGTGGACTCACATACACACACACACACACATACACACACCGTGGACACACATACACACACCGTGGACTCACATACACACACCGTGGACGCACATACACACACCGTGGACTCACATACACACACCGTGGACTCACATACACACACCGTGGACTCACATACACACACACACACACACACATACACACACCGTGGACTCACATACACACACACACACACATACACACACCGTGGACACACATACACACACCGTGGACTCACATACACACACCGTGGACGCACATACACACACCGTGGACTCACATACACACACCGTGGACTCACATACACACACCGTGGACTCACATACACACACCGTGGACTCACATACACACACCGTGGACTCACATACACACACCGTGGACTCACCGTGGCAACATACAGGGAAGGAAATACAACTAACACACAAAAGGACCAGAAGGGGGCAGCTCGAGCCAATAACAAGAACAGAACACGAACCTAACAGTAGACATCAGTGGTAGAGATTTAGACACATTGCAAAATGAATAGGAAAGTTAAAAAAAACTGTGTTTTTGTCTAGTTTTAATTGATAACGTTTGTGAATTAAGCCTGTCCTTCCAATGCTTCCAAGGATATTTCTAATCAATCAAAGCATCTATGCCTATGACACATTTGATAATGTTGTTTTACCCAACCAATACATTTCTGGGACAAATCACTCAAAAGCCATTGGGACCAAATCAATTCTATGACCAGAGAGTCCTACGGACAGTTATCAGAACCCAAAGAAATGTACATTACTGAAGATAACATTCAGTTTTGGGTGTCCATATAAAAACCCTGATCACTGCATTTCTGCTGCGGTCTGTGTTAATGTATACAGAACCAGAGGACTGAGATAAATGTAGAACAACAGAGGTGACCCATAGTGGTGTAGACTCAGTTCACTTTATGTCACACAAATTAACATCAGTGGAATCTATTTAGAGAAAAAGGACAATAACGAATGACTAAACATAATAATACTGTACTGCACATTTACATTATTTACACTATTACACAATCAGATGTGTGTAGCACTGTGGTTACGCTTTGTCAGAAATGTATAATGGAGCATATAGTTATAATGGATATACAAAGACTCGTCAAAAGCACGAATGTGTTCCATGGTATTATTATTACTTTGATTCTTTTAGGCTTTGATAATGCTTTTAAATGTCTACTTTCGTTTAAAGATTCCCTCATGTTTAGGAGACCAACCGAGATAGGAAGGAATAATTACGTATGCTTATATTATCATGTGCTGTACGTCCCTCCAGTTTCATTCAATATTCATATCCAAGGTTTTATCATTACCATTTCCTCCATCAGGCTTGTCAATTACACAATAGATATTATGAAATCACACTTTGGCCCAAGGCGCTGCTAGAGCAGCTTTTCCAAAGCGGTCACAATTGACTGGTTAGCAAGGACATGCCGGCACGTTGGAGACAAGCACCGAATGCCACACAAGTGACCCGTGCATTTTGAATACACAAGCAAGCAAACGATGACAACCACACAAGTGACAGGGGAGAGGTGGTGACCGGAGGTGGGTGTCTTGCTGTACCTCAGCCTGTCAAAATCCTGAACTACAAGTACAAACGCAGAGTTTGACACAGAGACACAAGCCCCAGCTTTAAACCTATATCCCTCTACAGCAGCTCAGACCTCAGCAAGGTCCACAGCAAGTCATCTATTAAATGCTTTCCTGAGACCATAGCTTCTTTCCCCAGCCCCTACCTTATACCCAAGCATGACACCTGAACCTGAGACCCTAGACCCTAGCCCTTTACCACTTGAATTCCCACTTCCCCAGTCCCAGTTACAGCCCCATATCCAGTCCTCTACATCAGCTCCGGCCTAATCCTTTTAAATAATGAATCATACGCAGTAAAATATCAGCTCTAAAATGTTGTAATATCCAACTTCCCAACTGTAACTTCCAACCACAGATGAATTGTTTAATCACAGATGCATTAAACACCAAAAGCTCCAACACTAATTAACGGTTTTAACCGCATAATATTACCACACACACACTGGCACACACACACGCACACGCACACGCACACGCACACACACACACACACACACACACACACACACACACACACACACACACACAGAGAGACATGCTGCACACTCCCCCAGCAATGGTCAGCCTGTTAAACCAGGATGTGTTCGCACCTTTATGATATAAATAATAACATACCCTGGGCATAAGAAAGCTGTCAGCAGAACATTTGTTTTCCATTTTTCACCACCTTAGGCACTTCAAACTGGTGGGAAAAGATGACAAGGCGTTAAATTTGTACACCAACACCTACAGTATTATTTTGCCCTTTGGTGAATTTTGACAGCTCAACAGATGGGGTTTATACCAGAACTCTTTAATATTGTGTTTGGAGATGGTCTGACACTATTTGGCTTGTCCTAAAACCTACCTTTACACATATGTGCAAACACACCGGACACATACACACACATACAGACACATATGCATGTTAGTATAACTATATACTACATAACTATACTACAACAAATGATTGCCCTTTCCGTTTCATTAACACACAAAACCTGAAACCTGAAATCCATATCTAAACCTAACCATAACTCCTAACCCTAAAACTAACATGCACGTTAAATTCTATCTCGTTTCACCTGGAACGTTTATCTGACGGAGAACACATTCATAAACAGCAATGAAAAAAAATAGGCTCAACTACCATAAACATAATATATTTTAGGCGTGATTATTTTCACTTCCTTTAGACAGTTGAGAATAGAGAGAAACAGGAAGGCATGATAAAGTAGGAAGGGATATGCTTTGATTAAACCCTGGTCTGTGGTGGGAAGCATTTGACAATGCTGTGGAGTGTAACTGCTACACCACAATATTCCATAAAATACCATATTTTGCCCATTGCATGCTATGGGGTTACCCAGCAACTTTTTGTATATTGGTCAGTTGCTGAAACTGTTACATGCTGCACTTATATTCTTATTCTACCCTCAAGATTAACTCATGAGACAAAATGTGCTTTTTTGTTGCGAGGACGGACACAACTCCCTCACTTTGCCAAATGTTCCGGGTTTTGCTTCTCTTGTAAGAACTTAAGGTACGCACACACATTTGGTACATTTTGCCATGGCAATATGTACTAAAAAAAAAAAGGTTAATGATTCAAACATTTCTCTCACCACTTCACATCATCCGGAGTGATTGACAGGCATAATAATGCCACTGTAAAGACCCATCCCCCTCAACACCCTAAATAGATGAAAGAGCATCTGCTTTCCCCACCAACAGACACTCATCTATAATTGTGACCTGGTCTGAATGGCTCAGAGCAAAGCGACCTGTTGGATGCTAAGCGGTTCGGACATTAGAGATGCTGAAGCATACGAGTAGAGTTGTGTTTACAGTTAGTCTGCATTGGATAGGGGGAAACCTCTGGGCCCACACTGGTCCCTGTTGTCTGGTTTCAGGGCAGAACTATCACAACTCCGGCCTGGGGTTAGGGACCGGGACTGATCAGACATACAGCTGGGGTTATAGTGGGGCTTTGTGTGGGCTTGGGCGGCTGTCTCGGATTGGGGAAGGGGGCATGGAGCAGGTGGTAATATTTTGAGGTTAGACTTGGGACGCTGAAGCCTTATAGCTTTATATATTTATAGTTAGTTGTAGGGCAGGGTATCAGTGTCTTGGTTTGAGTTTGGGGTACATGGTTTATGCTTGGCTGGTGCCCGGATCAGAAGCCGATACTTGGGCTACGGGTGAGTACCGGAGGGACCAGAGAAGCGTCAAGCCAGCCAGTTGTCACAGCATGACGCTGATTCTGCCTAATGAGCAGCTCCCTGTCACTCTACATCTGGCCGTGCATACACTTGTATGGTCCGGCAGGCAGTAACCTGCTAGAGTCCCACCCCCTCAACCTCACCCCCACCCCACACACCAGAAACCGTAACTCCAGTGCACAGCGCTCACAACACCAGATCAGTATGGAACAAGTGCTGAGGGTTGTGGAGATACTGACCCTGGCTGCCCAGACAAAAAAGTATTAACTCGTTAACTCTTTTCTTAAACTACAGTTGTATTTATATGTTCAGGGCAATTATGCTGATAGAAACATCAAACGACAAAATATTTTTAGCTGAAAGTTGGGGCCTGATTCAAACTGAACGCACGGTGCCACATGTGCACCAGAGACACAAGAGCTCAAACCGCCAGAACTACCTAAGACACGGAAAATTATGTTTTAACAATGGATTTGGGAGTGGATATGAAAAAAAAACGTTACTTCCATTGGTCAGCTATTCAATGCCGTCTGGTGTTATTTTATATTACTGTTGTGGCACTCTAATTTTGCCCACCCGAAGTGCTGTATACAAACTCAAAAGCAATCAGCAATAATAGCAATTCACAGCATCTGCACATGCTAATCTGTGGATGTGGTGAATGTTTTCATTTATTTTTTGAGTCAAGAATGTCAAATGAAAGACAGGGCACATTCTTGTCATGATTTTTTTGTACATTTTTTATATTGGTGAAAATCTTAATTATATTGGTGAGAGACTTAATAGAATTTGCTGTCTAAAAATCTAAATGTATTGCTAAGTTGTTAAGTATTTTAAGTTTAATTACATTTTGTAAACTGTACAGTTTGAAAAACCTACGAATGATTGCATTGTATCTGCACTGTTTAAGGCAAAGTAAATAGAAATGGACTGTGTAATAAAGGTTATCAAATCTACAGACCCAAAATTAAAATAAAACGACAAAAAAATTGATGATAATGGTGATGCATTAGATACAAACTACACTCAGCCACCTTCCCAAACCCATCGTCCTCCTCAAGATGTCTCCTTCTCCAACAACAGACAGATGGACCAGCTTCCCAGAATTCCTTATGGGCACCGTACTGGAAAATGGCACAAAGGTTTACTAAACATGGTCTTGGACTGTGGCACCAATTACTGGTAATATACATCAAGGTCCAAGACCAGGGTCTGTGGAAACAAGACTGATCACTCCAATGATGGCAACTGTCAGTCTGCTCAGTGCCAAGCTCTAGCTGTTGAAATAATTAGTCCACGGCTTGTGAATTAAACGATAATACAACAAGCCGAGCCGACGTCCAAAATATGCACACCGCCTCAGATGACCTGAAAACATGCCGTCCGCCATTGCAACAGACCAAGGAACAGAGTCTACAGACACACAAACATACACAGACACAAATGCACAAGGGCCAGAGAAGAAAAAAACGATGTATAGAGACACATGCAAACGCGCGCGCGCACGCACGCACACACACACACACACACACACACACACACTGTTCAGGTTAGTGTAGAGGAAGGAAATCCAATTAGCTCTTCTGACGTTACAGTTTTTTTTATTCGCTTTGGTACTATTTTCACAAGTAAGGTGTACATTTTCAAAACTCTTAGTACAAAGATCCAAACTGATCACACTTGTAACGCAGCTAGTCATTCTTTCAAAACCTGATTGAATGCTTTCAGTCCACATAATCATTGTTTCAAACACAGGATTATTGTAATATGTAATGGGAACATTTGGTTTAATCACCGAAACACAACAGTATGATCTTCTTTCAGTTTAGTACTTTTAACAATCAGTTCATCCAACAGCAAACAATGCAAGATACATGTTTCAAATGGACCTTAGAAGTGCTGAAATTAATATGCTACAGTACTATACTGTAAAAGACTGATTACACAGTTTCACATTAGGTGATACACACTAAACATTACATTACTTACATTTACATAATCTATAATTTCCAAAATATCCATCCTATGTGTAATCAAGTACATAACGAAATGAGAACAAAACATAACATTTAGTGCACACATTACATGTAATTTGGATCAAGCCTGTCATGACCATTTGGCCATAGATTCTCATCCACATCTCATTTCAGTGAAATCAATTAGCAATAACGAGTATTCATCATGTGTGGTTAATTTATATGTTCGTACAAAAACACATTTTATTTCTGTAGTTCTCAAAATCGATACTGTTTATTGCTGAAACTAAAATATATAGGTTTACCAAACGGTTCAGTGATTAACCATTAAGATCAGTTGGATTAAGTGTTGGTCAAATGTATTTACGCAAATGAGATGAGAAGCTTATCAAAAGTATTGTGAGCATTGCATTGTGAAAGACAATAACTTCATATGAAAGGTATTTCTTTGATTTTGTGCATTGTACTTTGTCAATTGAACATGTGATTACATGTTTGAAAAAAAACAGACTTTTTGATGATCTGCTTGGAGTCTTGTACTAACACTTGTGAGGTTTTACCACATACTTGTGAAAATAGTACCAAAGCGAATAAAAAAAACTGTAATGCAAGGACGGTTTTGTTCTTTTACTGCAAAAATGACGTATTGTGTCACTGTCCCGTTATATTGTTTTTTATGCTGTGTTGGAGAGAATATCTTTGTTTTAGTTTATATGCACTGCCACTTAATGCACACTGTGCGACAATGTAAGCTAACAGATGAGGAGGACAGTATTTGATTACATATTTTTTATCACTTTGGTTCTATTTTTACTAGTACGTCAACATTTTTCCCAATTATCAGGAAAAAAAACATTAGACACACAAGATCAAATCTGTTTTCCATCTAGAAATACATGTTTAGCCTACCAACTGATACCTGTGTTTTGAATATGAACCAAGTATCAAACATATTTTCGACCAGCTGAAACATCTGCACATGTGTATTTATTTTAATCATTTAGCTGACCCTTATCCAGAGCAATATGTACAGAACCAGTCAAACGTTTAGATATACTGACCCATTCACTCACAGAGCTCAGCAAGCTGACTAAAGTTTTCGTAGTTTATGTACTGCCTGTTTTAGGTCCTGCAACAGTCTCTTGACTGGATTAATTTCAGGACAGTGACTATTCCAATTCGAAAGACACATTCTTTCTGCTAAGACATTTTTGTTAGATTTGTTTAAATGCGTTGGTTGTTGTTAACCTTACTGATGGCCTGACAGTCATAACTCAGAATGGTTCCCTTAATGGTACGCACCCTCGCCAATGATGGAAAAGCAGCCCTAGATCTTGATATTACGACTACAATACTTGCATTTTGGGAAGGGTTCCCATAGTGGTAGTTTTAAGGTTGGGTGTTCCCCAAACAATAGTTTTGATATGACCAAAACAGTTCAAGTGTGGAATCATCTGTCCAGAGGATGGACTTCCTGAATTCTTGAGGTCTGTCTCTGGCAAAGTTAAGATGGGCAGTTTGGTTCATTTTTGACAGCAGAAGCTGCTTTTTAGCAATCTTCCCATGAAGCCATTTCCATTAAGTTTTCTTTTAATGTTGTGGCAGTACACAGCACAGTAACCTGAGATGCAGCAAGGGAGGTCTGCGAATCTCCACATGTTATGTTTGGATTGGCATTTACTTCATTTATTATTTTTATTGTGGCTCTTGGGGATAATTTGAAAGGGCGTCCACTTCTAGGCTGAGTTGCTGTAATGTTAAATGTCCTTCAATTGTAAATGATTTGCCTGACAGTGGACTGACCGAGTTTAAACCTTTTAAGATGGTTGTATAGCATTGCCCAGACTGATGTGTTCTCACTTCCCTCTTCTTAATATCCTCAGGGATCATCTTTCCTCTATGCGTGGTGTGTTTCGCCTTCACCTTTAAAGTTAAAACCTGTTATATTCTGATTAAATTAAGTTCTCATGGTGTACACAAAATAATCTCCAATTGCACAAAGGGTTTCAAGTAGCACATTCTGCAAAATACTTTAGAAGAACATCAACACTTCTTCAGCCCATGGATGAGGCATGTCATGAAATTAGCCATGCCCAAAAAATAATTATGCATGAATAATGTATGTGGAAGTTAGAATATCTACCCCTAGCATCACCCACATAACACGTGAGTTCATCAAAAGAGAACGGAGGAGCACCCCCACATTTTTGGGAGGAGCTATCGGGGCAGACAGAGGAACTGGAGCTCCTACAGTCAGGGGAACCAGAGGACCTAGATGACGAGGTGTCCCTGAGACCCCACTTGTGGGGTTCAGTAACAAGTCTTTACAGTACCAGATGGCAGTACCGGCCCAGTGCTACTGCCAGCCCAGCAGCCAGTCGTCAGTCCGGCATCTCCAGTGCTTGTTCCCCACACTAGGGCCTTAGTGCCGGTCCCGTGGACTAAGCCTCCATGGCCGGTTCCCCATCGGGATCTAGTGCCAGTTCCTAAGATGAAGTTCCCCCCCATTATGGCCAGTTCCTCCTCAGTTCAATGTGCAGGCCCTTAGCCCAGACCCTCAAGTGCAGGCCCTTAGCCCAGAGCCTCAAGTGCAGGCCCTGTGACCCTGAATGTGGTGAACACTGGACAGGGCCCAACAAGCTGGATAACATCCAGCCACTTTACCAAGCATCAACCAAGGGACACCAGTCAACTGCAACCACTCTGGGAAGGTTAAGTTTTACTCAGAGTTACTCGGATTGACGTGAACGGCAAGGTAAAACAATTGCGAGCCAGCGACTCTACACCCTGAGTAGAAATTGGAGAGAGGACATCCCAGGGGAGATGAGAGCCAGCCCAGCAAAGACAGCAGGGCAGAAGTGTATTCAGAGCCTTGGGTATAATAGGTAAAACACACTAATGATGATAAATGTATGACTTTATCAATGCAAGTATATACATTAAAGTGTAATATGAGCGTCTATAAAATAAAATGTGTATAAAACTTTGTTTTTCGCACAGCAAAGCCTACCGGGATAGTCAGGGCACTATGTAACACTTAAGTTCACAGGAGAAAACTAGATCAAAACTCAGAAAACACGGTTCATAACTTTGGCACTACAGACCCGTTTTCTGTTTTTATTCAATGATTGTACGCCCTCTAGTGGTGTAAATAGAAACTACCTCTACCACCTCGACAAGAGATTTGGGAGAGTTCAGACATGTAATGAACATAATAGAAAAGCTGAGATACGTAGTAAAATATCAAAGATATCAAAGGATTACATAATAAGTTTATTAAGACATAAACAACTGGAGGATGATTCACAAACACACTAAAATGCAGTAACGCCTACAGACCTTTTTGGCCTGTGCTGAAACAGATTTTTTCCAGAATAGTCATTTAGAACGGACAGAAGATATGGTAGAGTGTGTGCTGCGGGCAAAAAGGATGAATGACGATGCCTGTCGGAGTGTGTCACAGAGATGGATGGGCACATGTCAACTGGAAAGTACATAATATTGTAAAGAGGCATTTGCTTAGCACTGGTAGAGGCTTACTTGGGATCTCTCCCTCCACGATAAATTCCTGAATTAAATGAATATTTGGAAAAGAAGCAAAAAGCATGTTTATGTATGGACTTTAGATTTTTTCAATAATCAATCAATAATCACATTTAAAATCAACATATTGTAATAATAATCGTTTCTTTCTAGTTCAACAAAGAAAACTAAATCTAATGTATTTTGTCATTTGAAAACATTTCACATTTGGTAAGGCACATTCTGGCCCCATGCTGCTGATTGACGGATTTTTGTGGACACTAAAAGTCAGCGCCAGTTTGCCTCACAAACACCACCGGCTGTACCCCCCTCTATCATTTTGTCCCTTTAAAAATTCTCTCCAAATCAGTTTCACCCCCCCAAGATTCAGAAAAAGGTCAAATGTCTGAGAAGTGACTTCCACGCCTGTTCCATGCTGGGTCGTCACTTTGGATTTAAAAAGCCTTTTGTTTCACACCCTCGTAAAGCCCACTGAATGATACATCCTTGATCACTGAAGTATTCACCACACAAAGATCACAATACTAGTTCATTGTCTTTGCTACAAGTGCTCTTTGCCCAGCACACTACTGTACTCTTCAATCAGGAATGGACAGCCAAGTAAAAATAATTTGCTGTTCCTTTATCATCCTGAGGTACCGCCGTACCGGGAGTGATAACAATGTTTAATCATGCTAAATGCATGAAATAGATTTTTCTGGATTAATTTAGTTATTCATTAAATACATCCTTAAAATACATGATATTATTCAATGTTTTTTTGCTGTAGAAATCCCTATTACCACTAGATGTCACCAGACTATAGTATTTTACTCATGGTATCATAAGGCCCTGGATTCAATGAATGTAGTGTAGATGAACACATAAAAGAACACATCCAAATACTGAAATAAATCGTGAATAATATTAAATGCATTTTGTCAAAAAAGCATTTAACATTTATTTAAATTCTTGATAAATTAATGTTACACGTAAGCTCATTCAGTATGAGCCTATACACATTATGACCACTCAAAGATAGGTAAAGTGAAAAAGATTAATTATCTCATAGCAGGGGCACATGTCACGGTCTGGGTAGATTAAATGGTCAGCAAACCATCCAATCTGGTTGCAAGGTTAATGGGCTGGAATAAAGACCTGAGCAACTTTAACCAAGACAAAACTGTTATGCCCAGATGACTCGGTCTGAGCATTTCGGAAACGACAAGGCTTGTGTGGTGCTCCTGGTCAGCAGTGGATACCACAGACAGTGCAGTGATCCAAGGAGGGCCAAACCACAAAGCGGCAACAGGGTGTTGGGAGCCCAAAGCTCATTGATACGCGAGGGTCTAGTGTGGCCGGTCACAGAACATGTTAATGCTGGTTACAAGAGGAATGTGTCTCACAACACACAGTTCAGAGTTCCCATGATTATGTTCACCATCAAAAGCACATATTATGGGCATGTGAGCATGAAAACTGGACCTTGGAGAAGTGAATATAGGTTGCCTGCTCCAATGAGTCCTGGAGGATCTATTGCTGATGTCTTGGTGGCAGATACCACAGGACACCTTCAGGAGTCTTGTAGAGTCCATGCCTTTGGCGGGGTGCTGCTGTTTTGGCGCCACAAGCAGGACCTGCAGCATATTAAGCTGTTTAGGATCATCATTGTAGAACTTAAATCCAACTGTGACTTCTTTAAGTTCACCAATAGGTTTTGACACTCTGTAATATCAAAATAGAATTTGACATTTACACAAGTCTACATTCCCGTTATCTCTTCATCGTTTCCACCTTTACCCAGCAGACAGCTAACCTCAAAAACCAGCCCCAAAACAGGATACACAACCTCAGATCTTATCAGCTATTCAAATGTTCTATTATGTAATGCTCCAGAGGCAAGTTCAATTTGGGCAATAACGTCCAACGTCAACGCCTTGGGTGGTCAAGTGGTCTAAACCACCTTTCAGGATAAACCCTCCCCTATCTATTAAACTTAATGCATAAAGTATATTGTTAAAAAAGAATCTGAACAATGTATACACCCTTTAAACAACAGTCATGTTTTCAATGTACTTTTGTGTACTTTTGTGTTACTTTTCACCAGGCAATCATAATATGGAAAACTAATGTTTTAGTTTTGGACAAAAGTCAGAAAGACAATCTTAAAATATAAACTTCCATGTCCAGCTGTTGTGAATGCATGTTTGTTTATAGTTACATTTGTGTTAAAGTGAAAACCATTAAACGCCAACAACATTGGTAAGAAAATTGTTGTAGGTAACCAAGGCAGTGTTTGTGGGTTTAGATTATTAGGATTAGATATTTAACGTTTTTAGACTTGCACAATAACATGAACACACCTAAATACATTCAACCGGCTAACCATAACAATAAAACGTTTATATCTAAATAAAAACCAATGGCAAGAAGACAATGACAGATACTAGAAGCTAATGTATAACCAACACCATATCATACTGTATACTTGAACTTGCTTTGTATTTGTAATTTCCCCTACATATCATGGTTTTTCGAAGCTGTGCTACAGGGATCCATTGAATTATTTAGAATGTCTGGCAATTTACTCCTTTTGCAGTTTACAACAAGCTGCAATATTGTCAGTCCACTATGAAGACTACTTTTTACCAGCAGTAAACTATAACAAAGTAGACTCATCAAGCACTAGTGCTCCTGACAAAAGTAATGTAGCAAACATAACCTATAAAAAACATATTTTTTACAGCAGAATTTTGTTGAACCAACATGATTGTAAAAACCATGACACAATCTCAAACTCGGCACCAAGTCTCACACAGCTGACACAATATGACAACGACATTGGGGGCTGGCTTGCAGCACATTCAGTTTCTTAAGAGGTGTTTGCAAACTTTCCTTCAAATCACTACACCTTCAATCACCTAAGTCAACCGACTGTCTTGGGTTGATAGTGAATAGCTGAACTCTATCAGAGGATCCTGTGAGTCTTCTAATGATTTTGTGTTAGTTGTAATTAATATAAATCTATTTAAATTCCAAGTATTTTATAGACTTTCTATTGAATAACTTGTTATAGATGCATTTAATGCATGTATTGCCTCACTATTCATTTATTTATTGAGGACAAATGCATTTTATATATAAGTATTTTTTTTCTCCACAAAGTTTTTAATGGATCTCATACCAACAGGTTTTTCTTAACAAAGAGTTATCTAGGTTGTTCATTTAGGTTAAACATATATATTTTTCCCCACAGAATAAAAGACTACCAACAACATCATGGAACCAGCGGGATTAAACACTTCTGAAACCAACCTGACATGTGATTTTTTTGTGTACCAGAGGGCTGCTGTGATCGTCTACCCGATTTTCTACACTGTCGTGTTCCTGATCAGTGTCTGTGGCAACAGTCTGGTCCTGTATGTGTCATGTCGGAAGAAGCAGAAGTTTAACTCCACATCTCTCTACCTGGTCAACCTGGCTGTGTCTGATGCACTGTTCACATTGGCACTGCCAGGACGACTCATTTACTTCATCAGACAGTATGACTGGCCTTTTGGGGATCTGCTCTGCAGGCTGGCTACTATGCTGTTCTTCTCAAACACATATACAGGTGAGGAGTGTCCAGGTCTAACAATTGATGTGGAGACCAGAAATCCCAAAAACATATGAAAGAAAAAAAAAATATCTTAATTAATGGTTGAATAAAGATTATTTTCAAGGAGTTTTAGGAGTAAAAAATATAGGTTAAGAATAGATTAAGTTTTGTTATATTACTTAGGTTAAAGTTGGGGTACATTTTGCTTAATGGATGAGGGTTAGATTTAATGTATTTCTGGTTCCCGAGAGGAAAGTGTGTGTTTTTCTGTAATTTATTTTAAAAATGTGTAACAGCTTGCAGTAGGTGGTGGTTAGAGTAAGACAACATTTTGTAAGTCAAGCCATATGTAGCACACATGTGTAGGTCATATGTAGTAGTCTACAATATTTGAGGTGGATGTCAAGAAGCCTTAGCCTGCCAATGTTTAACCTTTGTATGTTTTTGCTGCACCCTTTTGCATATCTACATTTTTTCATCCCCATGAATAAAAAAGGATATCACTTGAATACTACACTATCCACAAACTCTGACTTGACATACATGCGCACATTCAATAATGTTACAGACATTTCACTAGGACTCGGAAACCTGCAAATCTACATGTGTACTCATGCCTTAGTTTTTGCACATGCGTATATGTGAGTGTCTATTTGCCAGCTTGTTTCTTCTGTTTATTTATCACTGTATCCAATATCTGTTTAACCAGGAATTGCCTTCATGACATGTATCAGCATAGACAGGTACCTGGCCATGGTCCATCCCCACCGTCTACAGTACCTGCGGAGCGTCAAGGTGGTCCGAAGGGTTTGCTGTTTCGTCTGGCTACTGGTGTCCATGGAAACCGCCCCCCTGTTATTCAAAACCATGCTCCGTGAGCACAACGGCCGTCGTACCTGCATGGAGTACTTTAATTTTGAGGGTTCTCACGCCACCCCGTACCTTCTCCTTTTGGCCTGTACATTCTCCTTCTGTCTGCCCCTGCTGGTCATCCTCAGTTGTTACACCCAGATCAATCGCAAATTGAGCCGCACGACTAAACAGAACCCACTGACAGGCCGCTCGGGCCGGACCCGCAGGGCCAACAACATGATCCTGATAATTCTCATTACCTTTATCCTGTGCTTCAGTCCCTACCACCTTAACATCATGCAATTCATGGTTAGGAAGTTGATGGGTAAGCCCACGTGCAACGAGCTGCGGGCATTCAAGTATTCCTTACAGGTAAGACCATCTTGAAGTGAATGGCTGTTGTTTTGGTGGGTCTGTCAATTTCTGGTCTGTTAGTTGGTCTGTTTGTATGTATGTATGTGGACAACCCATTAAAACCGTTGTGATTTCCCAACAGGTGACGGTCTCTATGATGAATCTTAACTGTTGTCTGGACCCTGTCATCTACTTCTTTGCCATTAAGATGTACAAGCAGAGGGTGATGAGTCTGTTTAAGGCCTACCAATCCACCTCTGTCCTCCCTTCCAAATCCATCAAAGACAGCAGCAGCAACACATCGACATCAACACCTAAGCGACAGCAGTAGAAGAAAGGTTTTTCCTCAACGGACCAAAACAAAATCTAATAACCAAATCAAGTGAGGGATTGCACCTGACATGATTTAACTTAAAGAGTGTATTTAGTTTTTATGGTTAAAATACCTAACAGAGAATATTGTTTTGCAATAGTGAGCAAAGAGTTGTCAGGTTTGAAACAGCGGGGCAGTCCGGTTTGAAACTAATATTTTAAAATGTCTCTGTGTTTTTATGATGTACACTGCTTAAAAAAAATTAGGGAACACAAAATCATCACAGTATAACACCAAGTCAATGAAACTTCAGGGATATCAATCTGTCCAGTTAGGAAGCAGAAGCGTTTGTTAATCAATGTTACCAGTTCTGGTCCAAATGAGGGGGAGTCCTGGCAGAGCCCTACATAATGACCTCCAGCAGGCTACTGGTGTGCATGTTTTTGATACATCTGTCAGAAGCAGACTCCATGTGGGTGGCATCAGGGCCCACGGTCCTCTAATGGGACCAGTGCTCACAGCCCAGCACCATGCAGCTTGATTGGCATCCGCCTGAGATCACTAGAATTGTCAGGTCTGGCATTGGTGCCCCTTCAAAGGTGAGAGCAGGTTCAAACTGAGCACATGTGACCAACTTGAAATAGTCTGGAGACTCCGTGGTGAACGTTATGTTGCCAGCAACATCATCCCGCATGACCGGTTTATTATTTTATATTATTATTTTATATTATTCATGTAATGTCTACTTTATTGTATATGGTTGGGGTAAAATGGTTTATACTGTTTATATCAAATGTCATATTATGTACTCTGTATTTCATATAACATATTTTGTACACAAAAGTCCTGTTTGAGGAAGGCTTGCACTAATGTGTGTACAGTGTTGTTCAAAAGTTTGGAAACACTTGCATGAAATTAGTTACAAAAGGAAATACAGCAAAATTAATAGGAAATATAGACGTTGACATAGTTAGAAGTAAGAACTAATAAAGTGAAATAATAATTGTGTCTTTTAAACTTTGCTTTTGTAGCAATTACGGTCTTGCAGATCTTTGGCATTCTACTTGTCAATTTGTTGAGGTAATCTGAATAGATTTTACCCCATGCATCCAGAAGCACCTCCCACAAGCTGGATTGGCTTGATGGGCACTTCTTATGTATGGCTAAAAGAGCCAGTGACCGATACTCGAATACAGACAAATACCAGCTGACTGCGTCTTCCCTAAATTGTTCTTGCATATTTTGGAGCTGTGCTTTGTGTCATAGTCCTGTTGTACGAAGAAATTGGCTCCAATCAAATGCCATCCACAGGATACTATTTAGATCCCTGGGTATTTGGTCACCGTTCTTTGCGTTGTTTACATTGCGTGCATTTATTCTGGTGAGTGTTTTGTTCCAATCGCTGTTTTGAATTTATTTTACATATCTCTGCAGTAAGCACACTTCGAGTGCCCTTTGAGGGAGTGTCACCACTTTGTTGATTATTGTTTCAAGTCACGTTACGTTCTGGGTGAGTGTTTGTTGTGATTGTCTGCACTGGTTAAATGATTGTAGTAAGACGCAATATCGAAAACTTTTATTTATTCAGTGTATGTTTTCCGTTCTGTGTTTTTGTATTTGTTTTTTCCCCGTGTTTTTGTTGGAAGTAAATACCACGAACAAGATTATCTGCTCTGCCTTTGTTACATGTTACATGTCTGCAGGATCTTTTGATACATTTTGAGGAAGAGTTGTTCTGCGCTGTGTGTCATTGTTTATTATTTGGAATAATTACATACCTGTGTGTAGTCTGTGTACTATTAAACTTTGCGGTTCAGTTAGTGGCTACTATTAAAAGTCGACAATTAATTTGTTTCTATTGTCTCTTTTTGGTCCTTTTAGATTGTTAATTTAGTGTGTATAAAAAAATGTATGTTCATGTTTTTCTGTAACTTGTAGGCTCCTAAGTGGATCATAAGGTTAAAAACCATACCAAACTTTGAAAAAAAAATAAACAAAAATTTCATGGATGCAAAAATGTAATTTAACTAAGTAAAATCTGAGGTCTTACTTACTAAGTAAGACCTCAGAAAACACAGTGGACCAACACCAGCAGATGACATGGCACCCCAAACCATCACTGACTGTGGAAACCTAACACTGGACTTCAAGCAACGTGGATTCTGGGCCTCTCCTCTCTCCAGACTCTGGGACCTTGATTTCCAAAGGAAATGCAAAATTTACTTTCATCAGAGAACATAACTTTGGACCACTCAGCAGCAGTCCAGTCCTTTTTATCTTTAGCCCAGGCGAGACGCTTCTGATGCTGTGTCTTTTTCAAGAGTGGCTTGACACAAGGAATCCGACAGCTGAAACCCATGTCTTGCATACGTCTGTGCATGGTAGCACTGACTCCAGCTGCAGTCTTTGTGAATCTCCCCCACATTTTTGAATGGGTTTTGTTTCACAATCCTCTCCAAGGTGCAGTTATCACTATTGCTTGTCCACTTTTTTCTACCACATCTTTTGCTTCCCTTCACCTCTCTATTAATGTGCTTGGACACAGAGCTCTGTGAACAGCCAGCCTCTTTAGCAATGACCTTTTGTGTCTTGCCCTCTATGTGCAATGTGTCAATGGTCGTCTTTTGGACAGCTGTCAAGTCAGCAGTCTTCCCCATGATTGTGTAAATACTCAAAATATGTTTGGAACTACAAATTAACTTTTTTAATGTCACAATTTCAACACTCCTCCTTTATCCGGGCTTGAGACACCCAAGAGTTATTTTGATTTTAATTTTTTATGAATTTTTTTTGTTTAGTTTTCTTAACCTGTTCAAGACAGCCGTCCAACAGACGGGAGCATTGCAGTAATCTACACCAACTCTACACAAAAATCGCAGTATTAAGAAACGTTCCGTTTTATAATATACTACATGCTTATATTCTGCATAAAGGTTAGAATCTCCCCTTTCTAACAACGTTTTCCATTTTAAAATAGCTAAAACACAACGTAGGCAGCCCTACACTGTCAGTTTTCTATGTAGACGAATGAGAGCAAAGCCCTATAGCCTGTCAAGATCAGGTTAAGCCTAAAGTCTAATATTACCAGGATTCTTTGTTAATAAAAACTTAGATTATTTCAACACCACCTCCGCTTTTTGGTTCCTGCTTTTCCACGCTGTGACAGAATGCTGGACCCAACATGGAACCAGCAGATCCTTCAGGGATTCTGGCCACTGTTGCCAACCTTTCCTCACAGATGGATCAACACCAGGAGTGTTTGGCCAAACTAGAGACTGCCTTGGACCAGGTGACTCGGGACCTCCAAGAGGTGAAGTTGGCTTCTCAGCAGACGGTACCGACTTATCCTTTACCACCAGACACTGAGGAATGGGATTCCTGTTCCTTGTCGCTTCCGGAGAAGTATAGCGGAACAGCAAGGGAGTGTCAAAGCTTTCTACTCCAAGTAAATGTCGATCTGTCTCTAAGGCCCGGCACACTGTCTAGGAGGACCAGGAATGCCACACTTGTGTCATGTCTAACAGGGAAGGCGAGGGAGTGAGCCAGTTCTGTTTGGCAAAAGGGAGACCCGGTCATCGACAGCTACCCAGAGTTTGTCTCCCTGTTCCGCTCTGTGTTGGACCACCCTCCCCAAGGACGAGACATGGGAGATGACTACAGAGCACTCAACCAGGCAACGGTAAGGTATTGTTTTCCCCTTGCATTGATCTCTGTAGTCATTGAACTACTGCAAGGGGCGCGCTTCTTCACAAAGCTAGACCCATAATTTGGTGCGTATCAATGAGGGAGATGAGTGGAAAACAGCTTTCTCCACGACGACAGGGCACTATGAATATTTACTTATGCCCTTCGGTCTAATGAATGCTCCTTCAGTCTTTCAGGCTTTTGTTAATGACGTGTTCAGGGACATGTTCCTGCTTTTCTACACTGTGACAGTCTTATTCATGGTTGAGGGAATAATGAACAGTTCCAAATACATGGCAATTTTGGCCAAAACCTTCAGGCAGAAAGCTGAAAATGAGGTTCACCATAATCAAACAGTGATTACGGATTACGTTTGCATTTTGAGTGGGCATTGAGAAGTGTTTCCCTTGATCGCTGGCACGACTCCTAGTCCAAGTAGGACATCTAGAGGGCTAGATTTCATTAGTCACCGCTGGGTTTGTCACGCAGCTGAAATGTGCAAAGTTTAATGAGAGTGTCACAGCTGTTTGGGTTTTGGGGGATGTTTGGTACAAAAGTGAATGGGTCTTGGGGCACGTTGTGGATCATTGAATGTGTCTATGCCTCACGTCACTGTATGTAATGTTTAGGTGAGTGCTGTTTTTGTAGAAGATTGTTGCTGTTGTTTTAATTATTTAGTAACCATTACATGTTTTTGCTGTTCTCGGTTTGTTTTAAGTTCATTAAAATAGTTTTGTGTTTGTGAACGGATTAACACGCTCTGCGCCTGGCTTCCTCTGCACTAAACCTCCATTACGTGACAAGTAAATGTATATATGTTACTTGAAGCACACAGATTAAATTAATTCGACCTAAACTGGTGCTGTAAGTATAACATACATTTAGAAAAATAATAATAATACCTTATTTCAACAGTGGGACGTTGCTTCGGCTATTGTCTACAGTTCATTGACATACATTTTTGTTAATATAATCAATGTATTGTAAAGAGGCATTCTAAAACAATAGTATTTGAATAAACCCTTTTAGCAATTTTTTACCGTGTGCTATGTGTGTTATGTGGATTCATTAATCTACATATATATGCTATTCCTTATTGGGCCGTGTGCTATGTGTGATATGTGGGCTCATGTATATACATATATATGCTATTCCTTATTGGGCGGTGTGCTATGTGTGATATGTGGATTCATTAATCTACATATATATGCTATTCCTTATTGGGCGGTGTGCTATGTGTGATATGTGGATTCATTAATCTACATATATATGCTATTCCTTATTGGGCGGTGTGCTATGTGTGTTATGTGGATTCATTAATCTACATATATATGCTATTCCTTATTGGGCCGTGTGCTATGTGTGATATGTGGGCTCATGTATATACATATATATGCTATTCCTTATTGGGCTGTGTGATATGTGGATTCATTAATCTACATATATATGCTATTCCTTATTGGGCCGTGTGCTATGTGTGATATGTGGGCTCATGTATATACATATATATGCTATTCCTTATTGGGCGGTGTGCTATGTGTGATATGTGGATTCATTAATCTACATATATATGCTATTCCTTATTGGGCCGTGTGATATGTGACATGTGGACTCATTAATCTACATATATATGCTATTCCTTATTGGGCCGTGTGATATGTGGGCTCATTAATCTACATATATATGCTATTCCTTATTGGGCCGTGTGCTATGTGACATGTGGACTCATTAATCTACATATATATGCTATTCCTTATTGGGCCGTGTGCTATGTGGGCTCATTAATCTACATATATATGCTATTCCTTATTGGGCCGTGTGCTATGTGTGATATGTGGACTCATTAATCTACATATATATGCTATTCCTTATTGGGCCGTGTGCTATGTGTGATATGTGGGCTCATTAATCTACATATATATGCTATTCCTTATTGGGCCGTGTGCTATGTGACATGTGGACTCATTAATCTACATATATATGCTATTCCTTATTGGGCCGTGTGCTATGTGGGCTCATTAATCTACATATATATGCTATTCCTTATTGGGCCGTGTGCTATGTGACATGTGGACTCATTAATCTACATATATATGCTATTCCTTATTGGGCTGTGTGCTATGTGTGATATGTGGGCTCATTAATCTACATATATATGCTATTCCTTATTGGGCCATGTGCTATGTGTGATATGTGGGCTCATTAATCTACATATATATGCTATTCCTTATTGGGCCGTGTGCTATGTGTGATATATGGGCTCATTAATCTACATATATATGCTATTCCTTATTGGGCTGTGTGCTATGTGGGCTCATTAATCTACATATATATGCTATTCCTTATTGGGCCGTGTGATATGTGGACTCATTAATCTACATATATATGCTATTCCTTATTGGGCCGTGTGCTATGTGTGATATGTGGGCTCATTAATCTACATATATATGCTATTCCTTATTGGGCCGTGTGCTATGTGTGATATGTGGACTCATTAATCTACATATATATGCTATTCCTTATTGGGCCGTGTGCTATGTGTGATATGTGGACTCATTAATCTACATATATATGCTATTCCTTATTGGGCCGTGTGCTATGTGTGATATGTGGACTCATTAATCTACATATATATGCTATTCCTTATTGGGCCGTGTGCTATGTGTGATATGTGGGCTCATGTATATACATATATATGCTATTCCTTATTGGGCCGTGTGATATGTGGACTCATTAATCTACATATATATGCTATTCCTTATTGGGCCGTGTGCTATGTGTGATATGTGGACTCATTAATCTACATATATATGCTATTCCTTATTGGGCCGTGTGCTATGTGTGATATGTGGACTCATTAATCTACATATATATGCTATTCCTTATTGGACCGTGTGCTATGTGTGATATGTGGGCTCATTAATCTACATATATATGCTATTCCTTATTGGGCCGTGTGCTATGTGTGATATGTGGGCTCATGTATATACATATATATGCTATTCCTTATTGGGCTGTGTGATATGTGGGCTCATTAATCTACATATATATGCTATTCCTTATTCTATGTGTGATATGTGGGCTCATGTATATACATATATATATATATATATGCGCCAGGATTTAGCGTCCGACACATTTGGTTGAGCTCCCTATTTCTAGACAGTTATGTGGCTCATTGACACTTACCAAATGTCACTTCAGTTTGTGTTTGTTTCACTTTCTTACGTTTTTTACGTTCAAATTCATGACATGTATTATCAAAGTGCATTTGCTTTCATTTCTGGACAGATAGTGATAGTGGTTACATTAGAGTCCGATGTAGTATCATAACATTCCAAGCACAGGTGGTTGAGCATCATCTTAACCTGACAGTTAGCCTGACCCAGACCAGGTTAGTTTCCCAGCATAAGTTGCCAGGGTAACTGAGTTGGGAATATTTTAAGTTTGGTTTATGTAACAGAATCCATCCAAATATGTTGTAGATTAAAATAGATTAGTTGAATAAATCGCCAAAACTTATACTACTATAAAATCAAATAGCAGTTTATTTTGGTAGGTTTGGCGAATAAGACTACTGACGTGTCTAGATAGACTGAGAGGTAAGGCAGCTAGCTAAGCGAATGCTAACTAGACCAACAATTTAGGATATCTTGATAAAAGTACTCTCACACCGTTAACAGAAAATGTAGTGCTTCAGTTTTTAGTGCATTATGGGCAAAGTTACCTTTTGCAAAAAAGTAATGTTACAGCTTTAGGAGAAAATTTTGATCTTCAGTTTTCTGTGCTCGTTACCAGAAAATTGCGCACTTCAGTTTGAAATGAGCACCGCCTCCTCTGCATTTGAGCACCTCCTCCTCTCCATTTTGATTGGATGTTCGACTGAACCAATCGCATTTCTTTATGCCCTCAGAACACTTTTGAGTAAAGAAAACTGGTATGTGCGCGCCCGCTAGCGTACTCTCCACGAGCACTGGTTTTGTCACACGTACAATACTGACCTTTGAACTAGTGTGGGGAAATCTAGAATATACATTGATAGAATAGTAGAATGGTTATAATAGTGTGAGTTAAAAGCTAGACCCCCCCCCCATGTAATAGTTTTGTTTTCTCATTTATTTTTCTTTAATAATGGTTATGTAATTATTCAGTACATGCATGTTAATTTGTAGTATACAGCGATGTGATGGGTGTCCAGTTGGTGGCAGTAAGCCAGAGGAAAACCCCCCGGGAGGAAACCCTAGTAGAGAGATGAGAGTTAGGTCACGCGAGTTTACAAAACGGGATTAGAGGGTTTTTGGAAGTTATGTTGGACGGTGTGGTACGAGGCTGTTGTGAATGATGCTGGCTGAATAAAAGAACCCAACCGAATCACACGTTCATTCCTTCAAGTGTGTTACACTAGTGATCTAAAAATATATATATTTAAACAAATCTATTTGGGGAACGGTTCTAAAGACCCTTTACTCCATTTGCAGAAAGGGTTCTGAAGAAAGGGTTCTGAAGACTATTTTAAAATTTTAAAACCTGTTGGGACACTTTGGGGGCCATGGTAGAACAGGCTGTGTAGAAAACAGTTGTGTCAAACTTTCATTGAGGATTAATATAAAATGCATGTATTTTATTATTTTTTGTAGAACAAATTGGATTGCTGCTATGTATGAATTTTGCTATTTACATAAACTTGCCTGGTTGCTTGAGAACATTGTATTGAACTGATTGATCAAGAAACATCTTAGGATCACAGCATGACTCATTAACGTGTGCACAACATCAACTCCATGCTTTTTGACGACATCATGAATGGATTAAACAGACCTGAGCTAGAGTATCACTTGGAGAAAACCATGAGTAACTTCGTTAAATAGGTTTAAAATTTTCCTTCATGATCTTTCTATCTTTCATGCCTGCAACATGCGGTTTGAGTTCTTTCAAAATAGAATTATTAAGAATATTATAAAGAAAATTGGTAGCCTAGACAATTAAATAATTTATTTGTTGTGTTTTTTTATACATATCAAAATCACTGTAAGGAAATGTGACCAGTGAATAATGAGTAAGTTTAGCTTTTCTCAGTACTTTTGCATATGCTTTGGGCAGCATGACCACAACAGCCATCTCAAGAGTAATGTGTCATGGACATAAAGAATGAGAAAGCAACAATCCCCTCCAAAAAAACATTGGATTTACTATAAATATACGTCAGTACATTTTGTTAAAACACCAGGCATATTTAAAATATAGAAAATACAGCAAATAAAAAAAAATACAAAATGAACATCTACACAAATACTATTTAAAAAACAAATCCAACTCATCTCAATGCAAAGAAAATATGTTAACTTTTTTAGCTACTTTGGCCAGTGACAACAGCAGATTTCTTTCAACATTAAATGAAGTGTAGGTTCTAATAAGATCATTATTAAAATGACTAGTTTGATTGTTCACACATTTCAAAATTGCTCCTCCGCACAATTCATATACATATAATACATTCTATATTTACCCATTACATATGCCAACTATGCATGGTCTCTCTTGCCGAACTGTTTATGTGTTGCTCTGGTGGCTTTTTTACGCTCTTAAATGTCTGTATTAAAGGTTTCAGCTAGGGGTCAGAGAAGGGTAAACAGATTTGGCTAAATAAACCAGATTTTTGTTCCAAGGTATCTAAGTATCTAACATCAAGAAGGGAAAGTTTAATGTGCTTAATAACAGACTTCTTCTGCATGTTAGTTTGTGTTAATGTGAAATAGATATCAAGTTAAGACAGAAAACACAATGTATTTGTTTAAACATCTATTGGTGAACATAAACAGCAATGTCTTGGCATTGTACTAAAGTTTCAAAAATCAATTTTCTTTAATCAGGAAAACAGTTTTCAGCTGTAAACTTCAGGGCTAACATAATCACAAATGGGTTTTAGCAGTTAGTTACAATCGTCATTCAACAACATGTCCAATGTCTACACTGTATTTCACTTCATATCATCAAATTGATGTTAATTTAATTGAGACAAAATGTGTTTTTCTTTCCAATACAACTGATGTTGAGGCTGTTCAGAAGATAAAAGTTCCAAGCTCTGGTGTTTCTCAGGGTGTTTAACGTGAGGCTGAGGCCTTCTATACATTTTTTTGGGTCCAGATGTGCAACTGAGTCAATTGAGAAATTTTTTATAGTGTCCCTCCACCCCTGTTAGAATGGTGGCCATTTGCTCTAAAAACCGATGAAAATTGTCAATCAAATCTAGTCCTTTTAAACTGCAGTTTTTGGAAAGCCATGTATTCAGTACGAGTAACCTGCTAAACTTATCGATTTCTCTGTGAAGTGATGGTAGCGCTCCACTGATAAATGACAGAATTGTACGTTTGACGAGTTTGTTAAAATATTCAGTTCCGATTGCTCCCAGCAGATGGACTATGATTTGTTAGATTTTTTTTATAACCCAGAAAAAAGCATAATTTAATCAAATTACCACTACTTTTATAACATTAGAGTTCTATTTTACAATTTGTTCTTATGTGGCCTCACATTTTTGTCCTTGATTAGCGCAACAGGTTGGTTATTTCTTTAGAGGCCCATGTTTTTAATAATTTATCTGTGCAAGCTTTTGTGAACGTTTGCCCTCTGGCGGTGTGCACCGTGAAAGGTTTTGTTCATTTGTGTGAAAATAGTCACTTGTAACCCCCATTTCTGATTCATGTAGATTTAATAGTGGTGTCACAAGTGGTGATCACTAGGTTCACACCCGGGGTAATTAGTGAGGTGCACTTCCTGTTGCACTTCCTGCTTCCTGTCCGATGGTTTGTGTAGAATTGTACGCAGCTGTTCTGAGATCGGCTGTACTCCACACTGACAAGACGTGACAAACGGTTCTAATATATATATTTTTTCAATCGTAGACTTGATTATGGTTGTGTTCTTTAGATGTTTAGCTGGACATCAGTTGAAAGAACTGTCCAGTTTGGAATAAAACTATGTTCTATGTGAAAAACTGTTTTCCATTTTCTTCTAGCTTTGCAACAAGCTTTTGCCAATGGGTGACCAGCAAAGTTTGCTTCATTGGTATAGATCTGGGTTACAGTACCTTCAAAGGAAAACATCAGCTCTTTACTTTTATCCTAAACAGTCATAATGCAATTACCCTGGCTTTTATGCACAGCATGTTGCATTTGGTTGCATTCTGTGTACCTTGAATTATCTGAAGACTAAGGGGACCATGTAGGGGACCAAGTAATATGGCAGAAGTGGCATTGTGTAACCTGTTAATTCTATAACCCAAAAATGTGGAAAAGGAAATGGGTAGGAATATTTTCAAAAAAAAACACTGTAAATAATAATGATAGGGTGTGTGTGGTTTATTGTGATTGAAGGGCCGACTCAGCCATAGGCCTGATTTTAAAAAAAAACACCTCAGTCTGGCCAGCTTAACCTAATTTGTTTTAATTTCATTTTGGTTTGACATGGTTCCCTGAATCTTAACATAAGGCACGTTTGTTCAGTGAAAGTTACTCGGCAGTATTCCACATAGGGCTGTCGATCCAGTTCCCACGCCACAATAATTTCCTCAAAACAATGTAACGAAAACATTGATCATATCAGATTAACTCAACCCCTTTGATAATACTCGTTTTTACATTTTTTTTCTTAGAATGTCAGACTTTCCAGACACTTCAAGCACCTTGTTCAGATGAAGATTAAGTACATGAAAAATAGGTTTTAGTTAGTGAATATAATATTCTTTCACACACACGCACACAGAAACACCTGGAGCGCGTGTGTGTGGGAGGTATGTAGATACACATCTCTCTCCACATCCTCCCTTCCCCACATACACTTACTTCTCTACCTTGTAGTGGTGTCAGATTTATATGCCTCTGCAAGGTGATCTTGTTTATAGTGCACTGTAACAGTTTTATAGCTCCATCTCTAAAATTAGATATAGAACACTGCTCGGGTTTGCAGAGACAGGATTATATTACTTTTCAGAGAATATCAGAGTAAGCCGCATTCAGTAGTACCTACAGTAAAGTAAAAAAACACTGTATTGCTGCTGTCTCCCTAATGGTACCATATTTCCTATATATTATTCATATTTAAATTGATATGTGTCCGCTAAGCTGTGTATTCTTTAGCGCAACCATCTTTGATTTACAAAAAAGAAAAACCTTTGTTAGGTTCTTCAATTTCGATGCGTACACCTATATCATATTTTATTTAACTTGTATTTATCCAGGGAGACACATTGAGACCGAGGCTCTTTGCAAGTGTGCCCTGGGAACATCAATTCACGAATACAACACCAATTAAAGACATAAACATATAATAAACAGACACACTGACTGTCACGAACCAGGATGGGTGTAGTGCAGGCAGAGCCATATGATCTGTTTAACGGGTTTTATTTAATGACGAACACAAAACAAACCGTAAACGGCGAAAAGACTATACTGTGACATGAAATAAAAGTGTGCATATAGCGTCTTATACAAAACGTTCAACAACAACAGTACATCTCCCAACACTCACCTCTAATACCAATGTGACTTGTAACAATGAACAGCAACGAGTGACAACTAGCCATCCCCTTTATAGCCCAGTGATTACAAATCCCCAACAGCTGTAACCAACATAAACCAGGAAAGGGTGCACCCGAAACCAGACAGTGCAGTACCCTTACTCACCACTCGTGACAGTACCCCCCACTTAAGGCTAGCTCCCAGATAGCCAAAAACAACCAACATGAACAACAACACAAAAAAAAACAAGGGTTAGTCCAGGACAGCAGGTCCAGCCCTTAAAGGGCCTTGGTGGCCCGACCGCCTTTTTGTGCAGCAAAGCGTCCGCCATCTTGTGCGGCAAGGCGTCCGCCATCTTGTGCGGCAAGGCGTCCGCCATCTTGGTGGACGTGGCGGCGGCCATCGTGTTGGACGTGGCGGGGGCCACCGACGTGGGCGTGGCGGCGGCCACCGACGTGGGCGTGGCGGCAGCCACCGACATGGGCGTGGCGGCGGCCATCGACCTGGGCGTGGCGGCGGCCATCGACGTGGAGGCGGCCATCGACGTGGGCGGTGACGCTCTGGGAGCTCTGGCGGGCGGTGACGCTCTGGGAGCTCTGGCGGGCGGTGACGCTCTGGGAGCTCTGGCGGGCGGTGACGCTCTGGGAGCTCCGGCGGAGGAAGGAGATGACACTCCGGGAGCTCTGGCAGGCAGGGACGCTCTGGGAGCTCTGGCGGAGGAAGGAGATGACACTCCGGGAGGTCTGGCAGGCAGGGACGCTCTGGGAGCTCTGGCGGAGGAAGGAGATGACACTCCGGGAGGTCTGGCAGGCAGGGACGCTCTGGGAGCTCCGGCGGAGGAAGGAGATGACACTCCGGGAGCTCTGGCAGGCAGGGACGCTCTGGGAGCTCTGGCGGAGGAAGGAGATGACACTCCGGGAGCTCTGGCAGGCAGGGACGCTCTGGGAGCTCTGGCGGAGGAAGGAGATGACACTCCGGGAGGTCTGGCAGGCAGGGACGCTCTGGGAGCTCTGGCGGAGGAAGGAGATGACACTCCGGGAGCTCTGGCAGGCAGGGACGCTCTGGGAGCTCTGGCGGAGGAAGGAGATGACGCTCCGGGCACTCACGTAGAGGGGTGAGGAGCCGCTCTGGACACTCACGCTTAAGTGGGAGGGGCTGGTCCGGGCACTCACGTAGAGGGGGGAGGAGCCGCTCTGGACACTCACGCTTCAGTGGGAGGGGCTGGTCCGGGCACTCACGTAGAGGGGGGAGGAGCCGCTCTGGACACTCAAGCAACGGTGGGAGGGGCTGGTCCGGGCACTCACGCAGAGGAGGGAGGAGCCGCTCAGGACACTTAAGCAAAGGTGGGAGGGGCTCATCTAGGCACTCACGCAGAGGAGGGAGGAGCCGCTCAGTACACTCAAGCAAAGGTGGGAGGGGCTCATCCTGGAACTCCTGCTGTGGTGGGAGGGACCGCCCAGGGCACTCACGCTGGAGTGGGAGAGGCTGGTCCTGTAGGGTGAACCACACCCCCCACCATCTCCTAATCACCTCGGGCGGCTGGCACTCCAGGCCCTTAGGTGGTCTCTGGGCCCTGGAGGTTGGTGGCCGGAAAGGGTAATCACCCGGCTGGAGCTGGGGTTGTTGCTGCAGCTCCATGGCTTTTGCTGGCCCTGGCTGCAGCACCGGAGCAGTGGGGGGCTGCTGTTGCAGCACCAGGGTCGTGGGTGTTCTCTCCGCGGACCTCCGTGAACACCCTGTTAGCTCCCCCCCAAAAATTACTTTGGGGAGCCTCCGGGATGTCCTCTTGCCTTCATAGAAGGCCCGCGGACCCATTGTCACTGACCCTGAATGCTGCAAAGATGGTTCATAGACAGCATAAGGCCGGAGACGTAGCCACCGCTCCTGTGGTGTCTCCGGCCGATTCCACTCCCACCGCTCCGTGGGGTGACGGTGAGCTTCATCCGACGGGGCGCTATAGCTTGCCCCCCCGCAGAATCCACTCACCGTCCGACTCTGCTGGCTTCGGTGGCTGTTCATTCTGTCACGAACCAGGATGGGTGTAGTGCAGGTTGAGCCAAGTGCAGAGCCATATGATCCGTTTAACGGGTTTTATTTAATGTCGAACACAAAACAAACCGTAAACGGCGAAAAGACTATACTGTGACATGAAATAAAAGTGCGCATATAGCGTCTTATACAAAACGTTCAACAACAACAGTACATCTCCCAACACTCACCTCTAATACCAATGTGACTTGTAACAATGAACAGCAACGAGTGACAACTAGCCATCCCCTTTATAGCCCAGTGATTACAAATCCCCAACAGCTGTAACCAACATAAACCAGGAAAGGGTGCACCCGAAACCAGACAGTGCAGTACCCTTACTCACCACTCGTGACACTGACAGTAATTGTCAGTCCATTAAAACAAACACAATTCTCACTATAAAAATTTTAATTTTCTAAAACTGACCCATTGACACAAAGGCACTTAAATGAAGCTTTTACTGGATACTGTTCAATAGATGGGGTGCTGAACACCATCATGTATTGGCAGAACTGAACACCATCATGTATTGCTCCCAGTCTAGAGTAATTAAGTAAGTAACATCACACACTTCATAACAGTGCTATGTATTTTGGAGCACAATTTAGCCCACAAAAACATTAAATGTATGATGTGTCTTCATTTGTAGTGCTCAGGACCATGCAATCTTATCAAAGTATGTTCTATTATCTATCTCTTCCTCTGTGACGTCACTTGTTTCATCAATGATCAAACTTAATAGAATATGTGATAACATCAGTGCCTTCAAGATGCACATATAGAATTATTTGGAAATGTTGCGTATGGTATGTATAAGAAAAAAACACCACCCATGGGTAGGAAAGGTACAATACGGGTGATATTTCTGCAAAACCTTTGTCACATTTGGCCGATTGAAGTTGCCAACAACAGTAACAACTATAAAAACTCAAATATTACATTTACATTTAAGTGTATAGACCCTTTGTCATGGGGCTCAAAATTAAGCTCAGATGCATCCTGTTTCCATTGATCTTCTCCTTGAGATGTTTCTAGAACTTTATTGGAGTCCGCAGCAAATTCACTTGATTGGATATTTGGAAAGGCCCAGACCGGTCAATAATGGGTCCTAGAGTTAAGAGTGCATATCAGAATACAAACCAAGCTATGATTTACATTTTCTGACAGAATAGTGTCAAGGCACATATCTGAGGAAGGGTGGGAAGACCTGAAGACAAAGTTCATCAATGGTAGAGTGTGGTAGGAACCACAACCAGGCATAGAATCACATTTGTTGGACTTTTAATTAAAACAAACACGACAAACAGAAAACGTATACTGGTTGGAAATCAAAATGTGCTTATTATAGCAACGTAATTATTATCTTAAACACCGCAAAATGAACAAACTCTCACCAATGGTAGAGACATGACAATGAAGCAGTTGGTACATACAACAACTGAGCAATGGATTATTTGGAGTAGCTCAATGGTAGAGTGCCTGTTTTGCAGGTATGATGTCTGGGTTCGATGTCCTGGGTTCAATCCCCAGCTTAAGCCCAAGCCGCCATTGCAAATTAGAATTCTTTCTCAATCGGCCAACCTGGTTAAATAAAGGTAAAAATAAAATAAAAAAGCACAATTTGGTCTTCACTGTTTTTCTTCAACTGGAACCGGGCCCTTAGTTTGGCACAAAACCTTCAGGCTTCCGTTAGAAAGCTCAAGACGAAGTGGAAGTTCTCCCTTCAGTACGACAACAACCCAAAGCCCACATCCACAAAAGCATGGCTTGACCAGAAGAAGATTAACGTTTTGGAATGGCCCAGCCAGCACCCAGACCTGAATCTAATTGATCATCTGTCGGGTGATCTGAAGAGGGCTGTGCACATGAGATGTTCTCGCAATCTGACAGATTTGAAGCACTTTTGTCCAGTCAAGATAGGCCATGCTAACAGACTCCTACACAAAAAGACTGAGTGCTGTAATAAAATCAAAAGGTGCTTTAACAAAGTATTAGTTTAAGGGTGTGCACACCAGGTTATTGTAAGGTGTTTATTTTTCCCCCTGGGGTCACTTAGTTTTTCAATTAAATTGTTCAGGTTATAGGTCACATTAAATGTGGAAAAAGTTCTGACATGATTTATCTTTGTTTGATGTTGTTTTCACATCACCACACCTGGCATTTTCAGGGGTGTGTAGAAATAAATACACATATCTTTGCTGCCATCGTATGTCTTTAGGCAGTTATGACAGCAAGGTGTTTCATCCATATTTAAATAGACAAAGGCTGTGTTTGAATTTTTTTGTCCATCTGTCCAATTTTCTTTCTTTTTATTCTATTATGGACACTGTTATGGAATTATTTCTAATACCACGTAATTAATGTTACTATACCTTTATCTCTAAAATAACATTAAGCAAATACACACCGAAACCAGACTCGAAATAAGAACAGACAAGAGTATCTCTCAAGTTAACTCTAACAGTTTAATTGATAGATGAGGAAAAACCTTATCACATACAGACGGCAAACTGTAGTGTCAGGTATAATTTTTCCTACTGTACAGGAGTACAATGCCACATATATATAGGGGTAAATTTACTTACACCCTTCCACACAAACTTATCAATACCGGATGGAGAACGGATGAGGCTTACACATGATCTAATTAAAATATACAGTAATATAGGAAATGTATGGAGCTGTCACAAAAACCCGAGGGTCACTCCTCAGTCAGGTCAAGGGAGGTCAGTTACAATTCGATTTGTGATGACAACACATGAGGCGAATAAAGACATATACATTTCCTTTTGTCAGTTCATCACAGATGAGGCAAAACCGGACATCTGTTTCTAGCATTGGGCCCCTCTAACAATGTAAAGCTTCTCGTAGATCCTGTTCTCCAGGGTCTCGTGCTTTCCGTTCTTAATGATGTCCATATCGCATGCGAATTCACGTTTAACCTCACTATTACTGAACTTCACAAACTAGATGTATATTTTCCACAACAATCCACCCTAAGTTTAGTATAGTGAGTTAAGAAAAAGGTACAGTTCTTTATTATCAAATAAGCATGCTATGATTTTTAATAACACTCAATAGAATGGATTTCCTGGAAGCTCATTCATCCAGTTTGACACCCCGGCATCAGGAACTTGAACAAGGACCTGAGCCGCCACCCTGGAGGCACACATCTTTATCAAACATGAGATTAACATAAAACCAACAATCAGAAATGTAACAAAGGCTAATCCATATGCTAATATTCTAAAAATTGACCATCCTAATGGTCCTAATGCAGAACTCAATCCATCAATTGGGTCCCATCCATGAACCTCATGGAGCTCCTTCACTCCAATTTTTGTTTCTTTTACCAAATCAAGGACTTCCTGTGATGCATCAGAAATGAAAGTACAACATTCGGATTTCACAATTTTACACACTCCTCCTTGAGATGCCAAGATCATATCTAGGGCCAATCGGTTCTGTAAGGCGACTGCACGGGTCTCATCTAACTCTTTACCTAATGCCACAATGGCTTTAGCTGTAGTGTTCATGTGTTTCTCTAGTACTGAGGACAGAGCTGTTATTTCCTGCTGTGAAGAATACACTCCATAGCCTGGAAATAGCACACTGAATATACGCTGTGATAGGGTCAGAGTTCGCCTAGCGCGATGTGGGATCTGATACAGTCTCCCCATTTCAGTCTTGTTTACCCTTCGTATTAACGGTACCAGGTATGCCATATAGCATGTTCCTTCCGCATCAGGTGGAATGCAGCTATATGCATTATCCCCGCAGACAAGGTACACATGCTCGGGAAGGTCGCCAAATGTCGTGAAGTTTTTTAAACTTACTTCAGAACAATCACTTGTCCCCAACTGTAACTTGGCCTTTTCCACCCTATTGGAAATACACAGGGACACATTCCTTAACCCATAGGTTGGAATTGTTGGCCAATATTGAGTACAGTTACGCACCCGGTACCTTCCCGGCGCCGGACAATTGTGTATGTCATGTCTTAGAGAATATGGCTTTAGGATACGGAGTCGTGGATGCCATTCAGCTTCTGCATACACCCTAAGTGTGGGAGAATATGGTGTTGGTTTACAAAACTGAGAATTATGGGACACTACTCTGTCTGCCATTTGATATCGACAATTTGTTTGAATCAGAGTCATATTTACTTTCCATACCTCCCGACCGAGAAGGATCACTCGGTCATGTGTTGATCTAAGCAGAATAGTACGATTAATACTGGTGTCCTTAAAAACCTTATCGAATTCACCTAATATTCTTGACACTACATCCCACCTCTCACTCCCCTTCCACTCATTTTCGAAAGGGGCCCCCGGTTGGGCAAAACAGTCCTCATCTTCTTCAGTGGGTGTTGGCGTCCAGCCATATTGTTCCCAATCTGCTTCGGAGAAGGGAACTGAAGTTAACATAGGAGAGCGTGATGAGGTTGGTATGTGTTGGCAGATCCAACAGTTACTTATGTTAATATGTGATGCATAGTCAACCATCATCCTAAGGGCGATGTTCTCAGGTTCTATCAGCCCTCTCCTTCTCCGTTTTTCAGTCTGTGGGCATTCCCTAGCAGGTCTACCTTTTGGATGATCTGGCGATCTACAAGGAGTGTGGAATTCACTGTTGTTACTGTTAAAACACCAATAATCTTTGTTTAAATCAAGATCATCAGAAACATTCACATGACAGATCATTGAGACATTATTGCAAACACATTCAGTACCGTTTATAAGTGAAGAAACATTAGTCCAGGTCAACATGTTCTCATTCTGACCCACTGCAATTTTAGGGTCAGTCACAATGAACCATTCATCATTGGGTTGGCAGTTGCTTACATTACATGATATCTGTTTTCGTAACAGTCCCTGTGGTTGGGCTTTAACGCCTTTCTCAATACCTATCTTATTCAAGTTTACATGTGGTTTGTTATGTTGTAGGTCAGAGAACCACAGTACAATTACAACAATGAGACTACAAGCAAGATGTAATGCGATGTTGCATCTCATTCCCCCAATCCTCCTGTAGGGGTTCCATGGTCGTCTCGCTGGTTCCATGGTATGCAGGCTGTGTTGGTTTCTCTGGTTACCGCTGACTGTGTTAGGGGTCAGAGGTTGCTAGCACGTGACCCGTTCAAACAGAAATGAGGATATTTATTCCTTTATTCTCCAGAGGTGGAGCCTTTTTGCAGTGTGTTGCGTGGACCCAAGTACCTCGCTCAGCTACCTTCACTGCAGAGTGTGTGACCAGTTGCACTTGGAACGGTCCCAACCACCGAGGTTTGCTCCAGTGCTTTCTTTTGCAGTCCTTGATCACTACCCAGTCTCCAGGCTGGATGTCGTGAAGAGGACCTTCAATTGGCACTGGTAACGCTGCTTTTACACTCCGGTGGATTTCCGTCAGGACCTTTGACAGATTGGTACAGTATGTTAGCATAGTGTCATTTACATGTTCTGTCATGAGGTCTGAGTGAGTAGGGGCTCCTAGGCCTGTGCTCATTGGTCTTCCTGTGATGACCTCGTGGGGAGACAAGCCTGTTTTCTTCCTGGGCCTGCCTCTTATTGATGTAAGAACCAGAGGAAGTGCCCGCACCCAGTTCAAACCTGTTTCCTCACACAACTTTGACAACTTCATCTTAATTGTCCCATTCTCTCTCTCCACTGCACCCCCACTCTGAGGCCTGTAGGCACAGTGTGTTCTTAAGTCCACTCCGACGTACTCAGACATCTTCTGAATAGCCTCGTTCACAAAATGTGATCCATTGTCACTTGACAGTTTCTTTGGAATTCCCCATCTGGGAATGATTTCAGTCAGTAGGGCTTTAGCCACTGTTGATGCATCAGCCTTCCCAGACGGGAAAGCTTCGACCCATTTGGAAAACATGTCCACAAATACAACACAGTACTTCTTGCCCTCACAGGGATTCAATTCAATGAAATCCATCATTACATGATCGAATGGGCCATCAGGGGGTGGATGACTTGACTGGGGGACCGCCTGTCCCCGTCCCACATTGAACCTGAGGCACACTAGACACTTAGAACAGAATTTCTGAGCATGAGCTGTGAAGCCCTGTGTGTACCAAAATCTGTTTATCATATCTACCATCCCTCCTTTTGACACATGATCTTTACCATGTGACAACACAGCATAGAAATGAAACAAACATTTTGGTAAACATGGATTACCGTTTGGTCCTGTCCAAACCTTATTCACACAGACAGCCCCCGCCTTCCGCCAAGTCGCCTTCTCCTGAGGAGAAGCATTAGCCTGGGCCTGCACAAGGTCAGAGAGGGAGACGGTTGGGGTTAAAACAGCCATCTGTAGAGCTGTGTCCAGATGTGCCTGAGCAGCCGCTTTTGCAGCCTGATCTGCTCTGTGGTTTCCAAGGGAGACCACGTCCTTGCCATGCTTGTGCGCTTCACATTTGCATATAGCGACCTGTTTAGGCAACAAAACAGCATCCAACAGATTATGAATCAGCTGCCCATGTTGAATTTTGGTGCCTGAGGAGGTGATAAAACCCCGCATTTTCCACAGTGTGCCAAAATCATGGACTACCCCAAACGCATACCTGCTGTCTGTGTAAATGGTAACAGTTTTCCCTTCGCTCAAAATACATGCACGGGTAAGAGCGAACAACTCTGCAGCCTGGTCAGAGAGGTGGTGAGGAAGTCTAAACCCCTCAATTACAGCACGATCAGTGACAATGGCATATCCCACATTATTACATGAGGAAGAAGGTGATTTGCTGGCTGAGCCATCAACATAAAAAATCAAATCACTGTTTGGCAATGGTTCATCAGATAAATCAGTACGTGGGGTACATTGTTGATTAATGACAGTCAAACAATCATGAGGTTCCCCATCCTCCTCAGTAGGCAGAAATGTTGAAGGATTCAAAATGGGGCTACGGACAATCGAAACATGTGGTAGTGACAACAACACATTGTGGTAATTCAAAAACCTCGCACCAGAGAGGTGACTTGTCTTGTGTTCCAACAGGATGGAAGACACAGAGTGAGGAACCCGTAGCTCAAGAGGCTGGTAGCAGACTAAGGCCTGGGACCGTAACACTGCCTCTGCTGCGGCAGCCACAGCTTTCAAGCAATGAGGTAGTCCCTGTGCAACCGCATCTAGCTTGGCTGAAAAATAAGCAATGGGGCGTAACTTGTCACCATGTTTCTGCATTAACACAGAGGACATATACCCGTTCTTCTCACATACTGCCTGAACAAAAGGTTTAGTGGGATCAGGAAGACCTAAGGTCGGGGAGGAAGCTAAACACTGTTTGAGCTGTGTAAATGAGTTCTCCCCCTCAACAGTCCACACCACCCTATCGTGGGAGGCTAACTTCTGATCATAAACCATGCTTTGTAAAGGTTGGACTAGCAAGGCGTACTCAGGAACCCCTTGTCTACAGAAGCCAGTCATCCCCAAAAATGACAACATCTGCTTCTTGGTCAGAGGTTTAGGCATGCTAGTAATAGCTTTGATCCTGTCTACACTCAGACTTTTACCCTCAGGGGTGATCACGTGCCCTAAAAAGATAACTTCACTTTGCACAAATTGAAGTTTGTTAAGGCTGGCCTTGTGGCCCTGCGATGCTAGATATTGTAGCAATAGGACAGTGTCTTTCTCACAAGACGCCTCGTCAGGGGAGCAGATCAACAAATCATCAACGTATTGGACAAGCGTACTACCATGACTGAATGTGAATTTGTCCAAATTATCCCTAAGAGCCGCAGCAAACACGGCAGGAGATTCACAGTAGCCTTGTGGTAAACGTGTCCATGTGTACATCTGACCAGAAAATTCAAAAGCAAACCAAAACTGAGAATCTATGTGTACTGGTACACTGAAAAAAGCATTTGCCAAATCAATAACAGAAAAATATTTGCTCCCACTCGGAACGTGGGACATTATTGTGTATGGATCAGTAACAATCGGTGCACGAGCAAACACTGCATCATTAACCTTTTTCAGATCCTGAACAAATCGCCATGCTGTAGCCTGACCGGGAACCTTGGCTTTCTTAACCGGAAAAATCGGAGTACGATATGGGCTGTTTGGGCAAGATACAATGATCCCTTTGTCTAACAATGCCTCAAAAACAGGAGTAATGCCCTGGATTGCTTCTGGTATTAATGGGTATTGTGCCTGACAAGGTCTGTGAGGTCCCCTGGGCGTGACTACGAGTGGCTGCGCGTTCTGCATTAACCCGACATCGTATTTATGTTGTGACCATAGAGAAGGAGGAACATCCGCTAGCCTTGGGTCTGTTACGGCTATCTGAATCGCACAAACATGAAACAACTCATCGACAGGCGGAACTAAATGTACCTCTCTACGTCCTATCACAGTACACCCGAAACGTTCCCTTTGAGCCTGTGCCTCCTCGGACCAATCAACACCCTCCATCTGGGTTGGAACCCAATCAGAAACCTCGCTACACTTCTTAACCCAGGGACCCACAATGTCCCGTGTGCAGCTAAATGGGTGTTCAACAAGCGAAACATGTGGAACTGATCCATGTACTTGAAAGAAACGTGACACATCTTTTGTGCCCCTCACTGACCACGCACATAACCCAGTATCACTCCAATAGAGATAATCTCCCGTTAAGAAGTCTGCCTGACTGTCCCGACCTCTACACCACCCTGTTTCAAACTCATCATTACGGCATTCAAAAACACTGGCAATACAACGCAAGTCATTAGCGTCATTTATCTGGACAGAATCTCCCATTCTGTCCGAAGCCATAGCAACAAGGGTATCAGAAATCGCCCTAGAGCCAGTGTTGTCTAAATCCCATGAATAACAATAGTTCAGGGGTTGTACACTATGCTGAACCGCTTGTACAGTATTGCGAATGATCTTTATGCCTTTATCTGAACACTCTAACGTAATGCCTAACTGTGTCATTAAATCTCTAGCCAACAGGTTAACAGGGCAACATTGAGACAATAAAAATGAATGTTTTGGGTGATGCTGACCCGCTTCGTCTACAACCGACAGAGGGGTGGTAAATCGCTCTGTAGTACAGACACCACCAGCTCCTACGGTCGGCAAAGTTCTACCGCTAAGATTCGGTGAAGGGTTCCAGTCCTGAGCTCTTAGAACTGAATACCCTGCCCCCGAATCTACCAGAAATTTCACTCTTTTGCCATTTACAATCAAAAACATTTCAGGTTGTATATGGTAATCATCATCTGCCCTAAAAGCCTGTAGGTTAAGCTGTTGCATTATATCTGAGTGTGACGGATCGTGTAATGGATTGATCTCACCCAGTTTTGTCGTTAAAGGCTCTGGATCGGTCGCTTCGTCCTGGCGTCACCATCCTCCATCTCGCGCAGCCGCATCAACGCGAGTGCCTCTGGGATTGTTGACCGAAAATCCATTGCGATTACCGGCTTCACCGCGTGAATTGTCCTTTTGTCCATTTGAATCATTTCTCAAGTCCGGTTCGGGGCAAGCTCGTACCCAATGGTCCATTGAACCACAACGTAAGCAAGCATTGCCGTTAGGGGGTCGGTAGGAGTTACCTCGTCCCCGAGATTGGCCCCGGCCCGTGCCGCGTCTCCTCCATGCCCCCTCCTTTCACCGCTCCCAAAGTAGTTCATCTGGGCCATCTGTAGCTTATTGTCTCTCTTTAACTTTTCTTCCAACTTCCCGTGTTCCTGGCCTCGATAGACTCTTTCGGCGTGCTTTATGTGTGGCCAGACAGTAGCCATTCTTCCATCGTCCAGTGAGACACAGTGTGTCCGGACATGACGTTCGATCTCTGGGAGGAGGCCCGCGACGAGTCTCATCTTACACTGTTGTTCCCAGGCTGAGTCTCCGTCCCCGTCCGGTCTTCTCCCCATCCCGCTGTGCAGCTCAAACTCTCGTTCAAGACGATTTCTGAAGTCTGCAACACTTTCATCTTTCTTTTGTTTACAGTCTGAAATCTTCTCCCAACGCATCTTCCTTGGAAAATGTGCAATAACTCGTTCACACAATTTCGTGACTGCCTCTTGATAAACCGAATCTCCCCGGCTGTCGTAGGTTCTGGGAGGCATGTCAGCTGGCCAGTCGCCTTTTACACGGCCCCAACGAAGCAGTAAATTTTGCATCATTAGCATCTCGATCTCAGCCATGTTTGGCTTGTACTGGTCAATTATCTGGCGGAAAACTCTGGTGAATTCTTCACCACCGACTTGCTCTGGGTCTGGTAGGGAAGCGGCCACGTCTCTCAGATCTGCCGGTGACCATGGGCGGTACACAAGGATGGTAGCTGGATTGTCGTATTCACCTCCAGCCATTGGGTTAGCAACTTCCACCATCGGAAGCTGTTTGGCCGGTAACCCCTCTAGCAGTGTCTTTCGTTTTGAACTTCTTGTCCCGCTCGAAACGGGGGAAGACGGTCTCGGCATGTCTTCCTCCAGAGCAGCACTCGCTTCCTCCAGAGCAGCCCGCGCGAGATGGTAGGGCGGGGGACGACAGGACAGAGCATCCAGATCGTCGTCAAGCCTGGTAACAGATGCTAAGACACACTGATTAGTAGTCGCTTTGTTCTTCTGCCTCTCTCTAAGCGACGTCTCCTCTTTACATATACTAAACGCCTTCCAATCTACTTTGCGTTTACCTGATTGCATTTTTTTTATTTTACCTTCCTCATAATCCTGTAGTTTGCTCTGTAACTCGCTTATTTGGCGAGGACTGAAACTCCCATTATCTGGAAATCGTAATTTTGACCATAAATCTAATTGGTTGCAGGTCCAATCATCATATTTATCAATCATTATTTTTGCGGGACCCTCCTTTGGGCGAGCAACCGCATTGGATTTACTATAAGACTTTCCCATGGTTAAGGAAAATTAAAATCTTAAAAATGAAATATAAGTTAAAAAGAATGATCTGTCCAACAAGATCTGTAATTAAAAGTGTAGCATAAATTAATTACTACCACCTGGTGGTACCTATCAAATAGGATTTAGGTCTCAATCAAATGAAGAAAGAGAATGATCTGTCCAACAGAATCTGTAATTAATGAATGCAACCACCTGGTGGTACCTATCAAATAGGATTTTTAGTCTCAATCAAATCAGCCCAGCGCTGTTTGACAAACTCGTCAGTTTCTTAGTGAGACCGGTCTCTGAGACCTTTGAGAAATCCACCTAGTAGATTTGGTGACCTGTAGAACAGATCAAAATTTGTAATGACCTGCCTAGCAGATCTGTAATTAACAAGTTTATATTATGCAAATTACAACCACCTAGTGGATTTTTGTGATCTGTAGAACAGATCAAAATTAGTAATGACCTGCCTAGCAGATCTGTAATTGACAAGTTAATATTATGCCAATTACAACCACCTAGTGGATTTTTGTGATCTGTAGAACAGATCAAAATTAGGAATGACCTGCCTAGCAGATCTGTAATTAACAAGTTAATATTATGCCAATTACAACCACCTAGTGGATTTTGTGATCTATAGAATGAGATCAAATTTTACCCAGTAAATTGCCGTGATCTTTAGAACAGATCAAATTATGGGCCTAGCCCTTTTAATCTATCAACTGTATACAAACTGTACACGTTCTTACCGTCTGAAATTCAGTATGTATTTGGTCCTTTTAGGTTCAAATTCTGTCCTGAATCACTTATCCTCCTTCAAAGATGGTCCTGGAAGTGGCCTTTGGAGAAAATATGGATTATTTAAGAACGACGGACGAGCCCCCAAGTGTTATGGAATTATTTCTAATACCACGTAATTAATGTTACTATACCTTTATCTCTAAAATAACATTAAGCAAATACACACGAAACCAGACTCGAAATAAGAACAGACAAGAGTATCTCTCA
>CM055731.1:8065809-8117574 GCA_029465975.1 Dallia pectoralis
GAGGTAGTCCTTTACAATCGACTGCTTTTCCTCCACTGACCTTACATGTTTGAAGCATCCTGCTGTCTGCAACATGGTGCTGTTCTGTACCATTAGGTCTTGCAGGGTCTCCAATGAGGATGCATTGTGTATCTAAAAAAATATGATGAACTTAACTCATTTGAATTTTAAAAAAGTTGTTATATAATGATTATTTCAATTACCTTGAAATAAGTGGAAAAAACGGCACCCTTCACTAACCAACAACCTTTGCTAGAATTTACACCCTCATACCTTCCGTAACACTTTCCCTATTTCCTCATCTGTAATGTGTTCTATGGATCCGTTGAAACTGGACTGCCCTGAGATGTGGCTGACCAGATCTTTTGAGAGGAAATTTGGACCAGGTCCTCCATGTACTATGGATACAGCAATCATCTTTCCTGCCAAACTATATTCGTCCTCTCTGATTGCTGCTTATGAAAATACATAGTAATCATGTTAAATCAGTTTTTATGTTAAACAAGAATTGCATGGTTGAATGATGTAGTTCCTTTAAAACACTTCACACAAAACAGTACCTGTTGAGTTGTAGACTAGGTAGCGGCTCTCTGCAGGTCCATCAAATATGGGTCGTTTGTTCAGGCTTTTCATCAGGAGTGAGAGGAATTCTCTTTTTGGGCCACCTGTATCAATACCTTCCTCAAACACGCCTGCATCATCAGAAAACTTTACAAGGAGGTCCTTCTTTTCAGAGAATGTTCCTCTATTGAATCCTCTGACGGCACCATCCCAGATGTCAGAGCGACAAATGTGAAATCTGCTGACGGCATGGCGATCTATCTGGTTTGCCAGGTTTGCAATCACTTCCGAAATGGATCGCTGTTCTACCCTACCAACAAATAGATGATGATGAATGTAATAATACTTGATGGAAGACACATTTAACCAGAAAAAAACAACAGTTGTCTGGATCCTCTGAAATATCATGAGTGACAGCATCTCTGTCTCCGGAGTCCTCTGAATCCTCTACTATAATGGGTGCATACAGTTCTGTGTATTTGCTGGAATATTAAGAAACATTTACATTTTTCATGTCTCAAAATGAATCAATCGATCTTCAAATTTAGAGAGGAAAACAACATACCTATAACATGTATTTTCCATTGTACTTCCTGATGTTTCTGGGCAGTCTTCTGCTTCGGAAAGTTTGACCTGCATGACAAACGAGTTATTGGACTGGTGAGTAGAAGGGCTTAAATATAAAGGTAGGGATATCAGATGTCCTATTTATGAAGAAAGCCACTACTCTAACAATTATCATTTTTGGTCTCTAAGTCAGTGTCACATATTACTTTATGTACATTAGTTAGCTACAGAATATTTCAAGACAAAGCTACAAACACCTATACACATACATATCAGCTACTTTAATTAAAAAACACTAAGGGAACTAAATAGTAGTTTCTAGTTTTTAATATCTCTAAACATATAGGGGCCACATATTACCATAGTTTCTGGATCACGGTGTGGAGTTTCTTCAACACCAATACTGGAACTGGTCAAGATTGGTTGAAATAGCTGAAAGTTCAAAATGAATCACAGTTGCACAGATTTGACAGAAATAACCTGGTATATAAGCAATATGAGTATCTCTCGTGATGAGCATCCATCTTTGACCTGCATGTGAGTCATGAAAACAGGTACAACATGGCAAATGTTACACTTACTACTGTATCAGCTGAATTGAAATCAGCAGCACTTGTGACGATCACCTCTGAATCAGACGAGTCTGAGTTTAATTGCTCAGCTGCGAAATACAAGATTAGACAAAGATTTGAATGTATCTGAACAATGGGCCAATTTACTTATACTAATCAATTTAAGATAGCTTTTTTTCTTTGGTTATTGATATCCAGAGGTGTGGACTCGAGTCATGTGACTTGGACTCGAGTCAGACTCGAGTCATGAATTTGATGACTTCAGACTCGACTCGACAAAATGTACAAAGACTTGCAACTCGACTTGGACTTGAACATCAATGACTCGTGACTTCACTTGGACTTGCGCCTTTTGACTCGAGAAGACTTGCTACTTCCCATGAAAACTGGGGAAGAAAATGTTCACACGGCCGCCCCGCTCTCAGTTTATCTGCATATGTGAAAAAAATGCATGCAGAGAGCACGCGCGCTGCCTGCACGACATCCAATCACTGTAGTCCCACGTTGTTTTGATTTGACATCCAATCACTGTAGTCCCACGTTGTTTTGATTCGACATCCAATCACTGTAGTCCCACATTGTTTTGATTGGACAGCATCTAAGCAGGCACATTGCAAGACAACTAATGAAGCGCAAGCAACAACGCGCCAGTTGGCAAAATGATACCGAAGATAGTTTCGTTTGGCTATAAAAATTACAAGGTAGTCGACAAAAAAATAGTTGCAATTTGCAAAACATGTGGGTCGAAGATTACAGACGGAGCTGCGCACGCGCACACGTCTCTATTGAGTCATTCCAATTATATTATCAGGTTGGTCCAGTTTTTCAGAAGTGATAATTTTGAGGAGTGAGGATTTTAATAATGACATGTTTAAAAAAGTTCAGGCTAAAAGGACCCATATCTATTTGAAAGTTAAACTGTTTTGCAATATGAGGTTAGGGCTGGACAATAATTCAATATCAATATATATATCGCGGTAAAAAAAAATCAATAACGGTGATATGATTTCTAAACACATTTTCGATATTTTAATATTTTTGCTGATCTCCAACACGGCAAGTTTAAGCTACAAAATGAGCGCCCATGACCGCAATTCAAACGTGACTGAACGAGCTTCCATAAGTGAGGAGAAAGCAGACAGTTGATATGAGAGGAAAGATTAATTCAGTGGTAGGGAAGTGGTTCAGCTTTCTGAGATCTGATAAACTTCAGGTTTCAGCGTGATGCTAAATGTGCCGGAGAATGAGAGGCTCAAAAGCGCATAAAGCCAACATAGGAGCTTGGATCTTCCGCGTTGACTGGCCCATGACGTCATGGTGGACATGCGCTTTTGAGCACTCTCATTCTCCGAGCATGTTGCGACATGCGCGTTCATGAGCTTCTCTCTCGTGTCTCTTAAACCCACGGTCACGTAGCGAGCTCATGAACTCACCTCTTCATTGTCTAACATGTTCACTAACTTTAAACGATATGTTTATAAGAACAAGTTTTGTTGCAAGAAGTTTTGTGTAAAGAATAATATAATCAGCCTATGTTAATGTTTAAAGTTAAATATATTAATAAGGTCAGTCTCAGAGTCCAATTGTTTATTTGACTTTGTATAAAGGTTAAAATCAAATAAAAGGTGAACTTTAATTTATTTGTACCGTTTTATTTCTAAAATGTTATTTAGTTTTATAGGAGGAGGCTATAAAACAAATGTATTTTTCAGAAGATTGTATACAGACATCCGTTATGGCATTTTTTCTGAGGCTTTTATATTGTTCATATCGATATCGGAATTATATCGTATCGACCGAAATTAAGAAATATATCGTGATATAAAATTTTGCCATATCGTCCAGCCCTAAGGTCAATACAATACAGGACTGAAGTTGCTGTGCATTGTTCTAGTGCAATATGCTGTTGAAATACAAGCATTTTTTGTGAAATAAAATTTTCTGTTTTTTACTGTATTTGATTAATGTCATTGTATAAAAAGAGGTTTAAATTAATACAAATCTTACAGACATACATGATTTGTATACATTTTATTTCTGTGGTAAGATGACTTGAAATGACTCGAAACTAAAATGGTAGGACTTTGGACTCGACTTGAGACTTGTTGGCTTTGACTTGTGACTCGACTCGGGACTTGCCTCATCTTTGACTCGACTTGACTCGGGACTCGAGGGCAAAGACTTGAGACTTACTTGTGACTTGCATAACAATGACTTTGTCCCACCTCTGTTGATATCAGAATAACTTACAATTAGTGAGGAAATCTTCCACAGTACAAATGTACAATGTGAGGCGTTGCCAAGTCTTCCCAACTGCATCCTTGTAGAGTTTGAGAGTGAACGCTGTCCCGGGAATATTTAATACTTTTGTACCATCAGGGTAGAGCAGAAGGTAGGGACCAGCCTCTAAATGCTTGTTAAAATCTTTCATTTTCTGTAAAGCTGCTTTGCGCAATTGCTCTGCATCCCACCCTGGCTGCACGACAAGGTAGTACCATTCCTCTCACAGGTCTCAGCACCCCATCCTTTATGCGCATAATACCAACTGAAATCTACAGAGAAACATAGAAATAGGTTCATTGACACATAGCAAATACATGACAGAAGGGACTACCAGCTAAACATAAGTTACATTCACACTGCTGTCTTTCAGGGGTTCTTTTTTCTTTTTGAAACATGATTGACTCTCTTTCCCTTTCAAACTTCTAAAATTCAGGAATGTAGCCACTGCACTATTTCCTGTGCTTCCTGTTCCTGCTTCAAACAGAATCCAATAAGTTTGAGTTATTTTTTTAAATAAAAAAGTATTACTTCTCTGACGTGACCCTGAATATGTTCTAGTTTCATCTCTCCTATGTGACAGTAAACTCAATATCTTTGAGTTGTCGACAAAACAAGACATTTGAGAACATTCTCTTTGGCTTTGGAAAACACTGATCCACATTCTACAAACCAAACTCCTAATACATTCATCCAGACAATAATTCATCCACATTAATCAATAATTTAAAAAAAATGTTAGTTGCAGCCTTTGTTCACACATTGAGTATAGATGATGGATAATCTAATTAAAAACAATGTAATCTTTGAATCGCTATTCACTTACCTTCACTTGTGCCCGGTCTTGCAGCATCTTTCAGAAATGTGATGTTCTTCAAACTGTATGATGACCACAATTGCCCTATGGCACCCACTGTCCTCGGGTCACAATGACGGGCTAGCCAAAGTAGGGGGATCGAGGGTGCAACATAGTTTGTACACGCTACGAGTACATAACAAGTACATGCATGTGAAAATAAAAATATATTGAACAACAGTGCTTATTTGTGGCAATCACATAACAACTGTAACACATAGCAACTGTAATCATAATTAGCAAGGAATCATGTTTCACTTACTTCTTAAACTCTCTTCTTGAATTCTCGCATCCTCCAGCTCCGTTTGTCAACAATACGCTCGCTCCCGTGGGCAGTTACTTAGCTACTTCCGTTCCGTTTTCTTTTTCTACTTCCGTTTTCGCTATTGCGTTGTGTAGTGGCTTTTGCGTTGTGGCTTTTGCGTTTGTGTTGTGGCATTTGCGTTTGTGTTGTGACTTTTGCGTTTGTGTTTTGGCATTTGCGTTTGTGTTGTGACTTTTGCGTTTGTGTTGTGGCATTTGCGTTTGTCTGAACCTTCTCCGCCACCCTAAGTTTCACTAGAATTATCTATTTCATCCAATAGCCACAGCCAAACAACATACACACATACAAACACACACAAACATAACATACACACACGTACACACACAAACAAAGAAAGACACGGTTGAAAACAGAAATACATTCAGTGTAGATTTACTAGAAACAGAATCAACTTTCTCACTTTTGAAAAAGTAATTGCCACAGCCAAATAACATGTACATACTTATAAACAACAATAAACTACTTCACTCACTGATCTAAAAGCGGATCCTGTCAAAAGAATGCACGCTCATTGAGTCCTCATTAAACTCCACTGGACTGTCCCTCTGTATTTTTTTCCAAAATCTCCTTGTTCGTGTTTTTCTCCTTGCAGGTAGCGTTTCCACGTTTAGAAGCCATTTTGATCCAAAGTAGCGTTGCAGGGCTGTTGCTGTGCCTAATACAAACAATAACTTGGTCTGAAGATATCTCACCTGTCGATGGCCGCGTTGTCATTGTCCTTTCAATTGCTGTATACTAATTTATGTAGTATACTATAAGACGGAACGTTTCGTAATTTCGCGATTTGTGTTGAGTTGGTGTAGATTACTGCAATGCTCCAGTATGCGGGACGGCAGTCTTGAACTGGTTAAGAACAAATAATGTAAAACATGTTTTTTCAAATTTCAAGCGCTAAAGGTAATCGGTTACAGTCATTACACACTTTTTTACATTTGGCAAAGCCCTTCAAGTACACTACCCTGTACACATATCCCAACTGACTGATAATAATTTCCATAATGCGTATCCTAAAATCACACGTGTAATCAATAAATACATCTACAATAACTAATGCAAAACAAGCAATTACCCAGCTAGGATTTTTTTGTTCTAAAAATGTTCTGAGAACATTACCATGCATTGTTCTATAAATGTTTTCAGCTGGTAGTTTTATTTTTGTTACCAGAATGTTCTTTTAAAAGTTAGGATAACATTCTTTAAAAACATTTTTAAAATGTTTCGTAGTAACATTCTTATAACATTATTCTCTAACGTTCTTATGTTTTCAGCGGGTAGTTTTATTATTGTTCCTAGAATGTTCTTTTAAAAGTTAGGATAACATTCTTTAAAAACATTTTTAAAATGTCTAGTAATAATATTGTTAGAACATAATTTCCTAACGTTCTTATACAGGTTTCTGTTATACATTTTATTTTTGTTCTTAAAATTTTATTTTGAAAGTTAGGATAACATTCTATAAAAACATTATACATGTTTTGTGATGATATTCCTTAAATGTTTAGACATACAATTTTTACAACATTATCCTCTAACATTTTTATAAAGTTAAGTGGTAACTTTTATTATAGTTTCCAGAATGTTCTCCTAAGAGCTAGGATAACGTTCTCTAACAGATATTCTAAAACTGTTTGGTAATATCCTTGTTAAAATGTTTTGTGATAATATTTTTTAAAACATCACAACAGTCATAAAACGTTTCCAGAATGTTCTCCTAAAAGATACACTAATATACTTTAAAAACACATTTTAAACACGTTTTTAGTGATAACATTGTTGGAACATTATGCCATAACATTGTTATAAAGTTTTTTGTTAAATGTTCCCAGACAGTTTTATTTAGAGTCGAACTTCATGCTTTAATAACATGCAAATGTTGTGTAGTAATATTTTAAACTTTATTAGCTTTAACAGAAAGAAAGTGTGCACATTATGAAACATAGGATAAATGTATGTCAGAGTTCCCCGCTCTGGACCCGGGTAAAGTCTCCCTCTGGTGGATCTGGAGAGGTTGGCATCTGCACGCACCTGTCACCATTCCCGTAATCACACACCTGCACCAAGTCTTCAATCACCAGGGTATAAGAGGGAGAGCCTGACAACCAGCCGACGTCGGATTGTTACCTAGAGTCACGTATGTCGACCTCGGTCATAGTAAAGTCTCAGTCAGAAGAATTCAGGTCTTATCGAGAGCTGTTTGTTGTTTTGTGTCGTGTTAGTCCGTGTCCCGTACTTACCTCTTGTCTCTCCTCCTCCGTTACAGTTTGTTCCTGTTCTGTTCCTGCACTCGGAGAATCACTGGACACCCTGCACGTTCTGGGATATCGTCACCTGGGATTCACCTTCATCACCGGCACTCCTCACCCCCGCTCCTGTCTGCTCATCACCATCAGTTGTTTTCCAAATAAAACATCCATTTGTTCACTTGCCATCTGACTGCCGTGTCATCGTTCTGCATTTGGGTTCTTCCTCATCACAACCCTGACAGAACAATCCGACCATACCATGGACCCAGCGAACTTGGACGCGGTACGCCAGGCGATATCATCCCAAGGAGCCATGTTAGGACAGCACCAGTCCTCGCTTCAAGGAATAGTGGACAACCTGAGATCCCTGTCGGACAGCGTTGCCGCTATTCAGGCGCATCTCAACACACCACCCCAGCCTCCGGCACCCAGCCCGGCTGAACCAGTTTCGGTGGTCATGTCGATTCCCGACCGCGAGCCCCAGGTCCCCATGCCAGACAGATACGACGGACACAGTGGCAGGTGCCGTTCGTTTCTGATGCAGGTGGGACTGGTGTTTGAACAACAGCCCCGTTCTTACCCGAGCGAGAGAGCCAGGATTTCTTTTATACTCGGGCTACTACGCGGTTGGAGTGGGCGTCGAGTGGGCGTCGGCCGTATGGGAGAAGCAGGGCGCAATCACCCAGTCATGTGAGTTGTTCACCGCAGAGATGCGGAAGATTTTCGATCACCCCGTTCGGGGTAAGGACGCTTCGGAGCGACTATTGTCAATACGTCAAGGTTCACGTAGTGTAGCAGAGTATGGCATCGAGTTCCGTGTTCTGGCTGCGGAGAGTGGCTGGGACGAGGAGGCGCTACAGGGCGTCTTTTACAATGGATTAAATGAGGACATTAAGGACACGCTACTCTCCTATCCGGAGGCACAGGGCTTGGAGGAGTTGATCCGGCTAACCACACGGATTAATAACCGTAGTAGAGAGCGGAGACGTGAACAGGCTTCAGCACCAGGGAGAGCCCCGTGTCCCAGAGTCAACAACCCAGAGGGAATTACTGACCCCGAACCCATGCAATTGGGCCGTTACCAGATCTCAGAGGCGGAGCTTCGGCGCAGACGCACATCCAACAGCTGTCTGTACTGTGGGAAATCGGGCCATTTTCTATCGTCTTGCCCATTGAAGGGGGGAAACGGTTCCGCTCACTAGCAGTAAGGAGGATTCTAGCGAGCGAGTGTCTAGGCCCCTCCTCCCACATATCTCGGACGCCGCTTAGGATTTCTGTTAGAAGGGGCACTACAGTAATGGAGGTGGAGGCACTCATTGACTCGGGGGCTGATGACAATTTTATGGACCACAAGCTGGTAGACCTTTTAGGACTCAGTAGAGTTCCTCTTCAGGAGGTTATTGAAGCTAACTCCCTAGATGGCCGATTATTAGCCAGAATCACGGACAAGACGGAGCCGGTCCAGCTCCAAATTTCGGGTAACCACTTAGAGCAGATCAGTTTCCTTGTTTTTAAGTCTCCTAGAGTTCCCGTGGTTCTGGGTTACCCCTGGTTAGCAAAGCACAATCCGACGGTCGACTGGTCCACTAGCCGTGTTTTAAGTTGGAGTGATTTCTGTCTGGCTAATTGTCTTCAGTCTGCTCGTCCCCAGGGGGTTCAGCAGGAGAGTTCGGTGCCGGTTCCTGACCTCACTCTTGTACCTCCCGCCTATCACAACCTGGGTGAGGTGTTCAGTAAACAGCGGGCGTTATCTCTACCTCCTCATCGACCATATGACTGTCCCATAGAACTGCTGCCTGGGGTCGCACTACACAAGGGCAGACTCTACAACATCTCCAGGCCAGAGCGGGAGGCCATGGAGAACTACATCAAGGATTCATTGGCTGCTGGAATCATCCGTCCCTCTTCTTCTCCGCTGGGCGCAGGGTTCTTTTTTGTAAAGAAGAAGGACGGGACACTCAGGCCGTGCATAGACTATCGGGGGTTGAACAACATCTCGGTCAAGAACAAATACCCTTTACCTCTGATGAACACTGCGGTGTTTACCAAGCTCGATCTACGCAACGCCTATCACCTGGCCCGCATCCGTGAGGGGGATGAATGGCTCACTGGATTCAACACTCCACTGGGTCACTTCGAGTACATGGTAATGCCATTCGGGTTAACAAATGCTCCGGCTGTCTTCCAGTGCCTGGTGAATGACGTGTTACGTGACATCCTGGGTCGCTTTGTTTTTGTCTACCTGGATGACATCCTAGTGTTTTCACAGAATCAGGAGGAACATCAGAGGCACGTCCGCCAGGTTCTACAGCGGCTGCTGGAGAACCGGCTCTTTGTGAAAGCAGAGAAGTGTGAATTTAACACCAGGTGCACAAGCTTTCTAGGCTATATCATCGCCCAGGGAGAGGTGAAGATGGACCCCAAGAAGGTGCAGGCCGTCCAGGAGTGGCCCAGACCCAACTCCCGCAAGGAGCTGCAAAGGTTTCTGGGGTTTGCGAACTTCTATAGACGGTTCATCCGTAATTACAGCCGGATTGCAGCCCCTCTAACAGACCTGACTTCCAGTCTCAGAGCGTTCCGGTGGTCTCCTGGGGCTGAGTCGGCCTTCCAGGAGCTCAGGGAGCGTTTTACATCGGCACCCGTCCTCTCCCAACCAGACCCGTCTCTACAGTTCGTGGTAGAAGTTGACGCGTCGGAAGTCGGAGCCGGGGCGGTGCTCTCCCAGAGAACCAAGGAGGACAACAAGCTTCATCCCTGTGCGTTCCTGTCTCACCGACTCTCCCCGGCGGAGAGTAACTATGACATTGGCAATAGGGAGTTGCTTGCGGTGAAGCTGGCCCTGGAGGAGTGGAGGCACTGGTTGGAGGGGGCGGAACAACCGTTTGTGGTGTGGACAGACCATAAGAACCTCGAATACATCCGGACAGCCAAACGGTTAAATTCCCGACAGGCCAGGTGGGCTCTGTTTTTTGGACGCTTTGATTTTGTCCTGTCTTACAGACCCGGATCCCAGAATGGGAAGCCTGATGCCTTATCCAGGGTCTTCTCGAAGGAGGAGACGAGGAAGACGCCAGAGACCATCCTGCCACTGAGACGGGTTGTGGGAGCTCTCCAGTGGGGGATCGAAGGGAAGGTTCGGGCAGCCCTTAGGGGGGACCCGGGCCCAGGTAATGGCCCTCCGGGTAGGCTGTTTGTTCCCGAGGGGACGCGACCGGCAGTGCTGGAGTGGGGCCACTCGTCTAAACTGACCTGTCATCCTGGAGTGGCACGTACCATGTCCTTTCTGCGCCGTCGATTCTGGTGGCCGGCCATGGGTGAGGACACCCGGGCATACGTGGCGGCCTGTCCAGTGTGTGCGCAAAACAAGGGCTCAAACCGGCCCAGCGTGGGACTATTGAGGCCATTGCCGATCCCTCATCGTCCCTGGTCCCATCTGGCCATGGATTTCGTCACCGGACTTCCCGTGTCTGGGGGTAACACGGTGGTACTAACGGTAGTGGACCGGTTCAGCAAGTTTGCTCATTTCCTGCCGTTGCCCAAGCTCCCGTCGGCTAAGGAGACAGCGGACATTATGGTAAGGGAGATATTCCGCATTCATGGTCTTCCTGTTGACATTGTCTCTGACCGTGGTCCTCAGTTTGCCTCAGCCTTGTGGAGGGCCTTCTGCACCGCCGTTGGAGCTACGGCCAGCCTCTCTTCCGGGTTCCATCCTCAGACTAACGGTCAGGCTGAGAGGGCCAACCAAAAGATGGAGTCGACCCTACGATGCCTGGCTTCCTCTAACCCCACAACCTGGTCTGAGCAGATCCCATGGGTGGAGTACGCGCACAATACGCTCCCCACTACAGCGACAGGTATGTCCCCCTTCCAGTGTGTTTACGGCTATCAGCCTCCACTATTCCCATCACAGGAGAAGGACCTGGCCGTACCATCGATACAGCAGCAGTTTCGCCGATGCCACCGGACATGGCATCGCGCCCGGACATCTCTGCTGAGAGCCTCAAATCAGTACCAGCAACAGGCTAACCGCCGACGCACTCCAGCACCATCCTACTCAGTGGGAGACAAGGTATGGCTGTCAACCAGGGACCTCCCCCTCCGCACCGAGTCCAGGAAACTGTCACCCAAGTTCATCGGTCCCTTCCCTATCCAACGTGTCATCAACCCCACTGTGGTCCGCCTCAAGCTCCCTCGGTCCCTTCGTGTACACCCATCATTCCATGTGTCCTGCATTAAACCTGTGTCCTTTTGTCGCCTCCTTCCCCCCCCACCTCCTCGGCCGCCTCCCCGTATGATTGATGGGGCCCCGGCCTTCACGGTAAAGAAGATTATGGACTCTCGGAGCAGAGGGCGGGGTTAACAGTTTTTGGTAGACTGGGAGGGTTACGGTCCGGAGGAGAGGTGTTGGGTTTCCCGGCGTCTGATTCTGGATCCCAGCCTGATCCAGGACTTCTATCGGCGGAAGCCGGGAGCCCCAGGTGGACCGCCTGGTGGCGGTCGTGGGGGACGGGGTACTGTCAGAGTTCCCCGCTCTGGACCCGGGTAAAGTCTCCCTCTGGTGGATCTGGAGAGGTTGGCATCTGCACGCACCTGTCACCATTCCCGTAATCACACACCTGCACCAAGTCTTCAATCACCAGGGTATAAGAGGGAGAGCCTGACAACCAGCCGACGTCGGATTGTTACCTAGAGTCACGTATGTCGACCTCGGTCATAGTAAAGTCACAGTCAGAAGAATTCAAGTCTTATCGAGAGCTGTTTGTTGTTTTGTGTCGTGTTAGTCCGTGTCCCGTACTTACCTCTTGTCTCTCCTCCTCCGTTACAGTTTGTTCCTGTTCTGTTCCTGCACTCGGAGAATCACTGGACACCCTGCACGTTCTGGGATATCGTCACCTGGGATTCACCTTCATCACCGGCACTCCTCACCCCCGCTCCTGTCTGCTCATCACCATCAGTTGTTTTCCAAATAAAACATCCATTTGTTCACTTGCCATCTGACTGCCGTGTCATCGTTCTGCATTTGGGTTCTTCCTCATCACAACCCTGACAATGTAATAAATAAAAAATCTAATAAAATTGCTCAAGAACTATTAATAAACAAAATTCTGAACATTTTTAAACATTTGTATTTGTACCATGATAAAAAAACTGCTCAATAAACAACTATGAATAAACAACAATCTCAACATTTTTATACATTTTGTATTCGCAAACAGTTGTTTAGTCAGCAGATTCTAACAGGCCGCTCCCCGCCCTGCTGCATGCTCGTGTCTTTCATCTGTGGAAAGGATAAAGGATACATTTTCAAATGATTCAGGAGCTGGTCTTTGCAGCCAAGGTAGATATACTGCATTCCTGATTTAATCTCAAACTCAACACTTTCACTGGTAGCAAGGAGTGTTTTTGCTGTTCTTGGCAGGTCTGGGTGTCCATTTTCAATCAACATTTTTAAAAAAAGAATCCACTGCATTGTGTTTTACATGAAATTCATTTGTCCACTGTGCAATGCAATGTCTAAGTGGTAGGTTAGTTTCCCTATAGCTGCTCTGGGACAGGAAATCAGCCAAATCTCCCTCAACTGCACTATTCTGTTTGACAGAACTCTCCTCTTGTGTAAGTTCTTGGGAAAGCAGTGAAGAGCAATGAGGAGAGACATTTGTTGGCAAAAACTCGGATGCAGCTGTTTGGGCACTAGCATATTTTTTTTCTATTTTTTTGCCTTTTTACAAAGGGATGAGTACTTTCTATCTGACATTGCAACTAAATGTATACTGATGAAAGTTAGAGGAAAACAGAAAAATGACGATTAAAAAAACATACCGGGCACATTGTTGCATCCATGATGCTTTCACTGTAAAGAAAGAAGAACACAGAGAAATTGCAGCAGAGTAAATATTTGTGAAGTGAATCATATTAAGTTAATCATAATAATAATAGGCAGAACTATAACACAACACCCCTGGAAAAGTGTCACAAGAAGAAGACCAAAGTCAACATAATTTCCCCAGCCTGGTCTCATCATTAATACGTAACAAAATGTACAACGCTGAAACGTACAATATGGACGTATTGACAATATTTAAATGTAAACATCATTAAGTTTGTACAACCATTTAAATGTAAAATATTATAATGTTTTACCATTTTATATATATACATTTTAGATTCTGTAACCCGGCCCCAAACATAACCATTTTATAGATAATATAAAAAGAATATATAAAACGAAAGTAGAAAAAAAGACAATTGTTGTAACAATATTGCATTAAAGGAATAGTTCTCTTTGAAAAAAAGTTTTGATATGTTTTAGCTTACCTCAAGGGCATCCAAGATGTAGGTGTCTTTGTTTCCGGAGTAGTTTCAATTTTGATATTTTTAGGTTAAACCGTTCTTGTCTGCCAGTCATATAATGCAGGTTTATGGTAATTTAGTCCCCACCTCAAAGAGCATGCACAGAGAAGTCAAAATTAAACATGATTTAATTACTCATAAATCTAAGTACACATTGATGGCCTAAGACATGAAACGAGCGGTTTGTGTGAGAAAACGAACAGTATTTATATCGTTTTTACCTCTTATAACCACATCCGTGTCCAAGTGATTTCAGGGCGCAATGCTTCGGTAGCGCCGGAAGTGATCTCTCGCGCGTGTACGTCACTCATTGTTTACACAGAGATTTCGGAAGTGTTACCTTTCACTGTGAAGATCTTTTAGACGGTTTAAACATCCCGGATTACCCGAGAAGTCGGTTGCATCTAATTCCGTCCTCATCTCCGATCTCACATTGCGGATTGACGCCGTTGAGAAATATTCAGAGAATACAGCTGTTAAATCTGGTAAAATGGACTCCCAGCTATCTTCGCTGGTTGCAGAAAACAAACGCTTATGGGATAAAGTGGATGAGCTGGATGCCTACAAGAGGCGTTGGAATCTGAGGATCTCGGGGGTGTTGGAGGAAGAGGGGGAGAATGTCAAGATGATAATATTGGAAATTTTTCATCAGGTGTCTCCAGGCTTAGCAGATGTTCTGCAGTCTTCGATTGATGTTGCGCACAGGCTTGGCCCTAAATTGGGCTATACACGCCCTTGCACGATAACTGTTCAATTCCTCTCTCGGTCTCACCGCCATCGTGTATGGGCTGATGCAAGAAGATCAGAAGTGCTCAAACAGAAGAAGATTAGGATATCCGAGGATCTGGCGCAGAGGACGAAGGAAGCACGGAACAAGCTGTGGCCTTTGGTGGAGAAAGCTCGAAAGGAGGGTCGTCGTGCTGGCTTTAGGGGCCCAAATGCTGTCGTGGATGGAAAGAGGATTTCGGCGGACGATGTCTGATTGTTTTAGAAGCTGAAAGCCGAAAGTAATATGGCAGGGTTGCGCAATACCGTTTTGTCTGAAGTACTTTTGTTTGGTGAGATAATGTTTGACATTTGCAATCTCTGACAAATAAGGACCCTTTATTGATATGTTAAGATATACAAAGGGACATAACAGATAGCCTTAACCGTTGTTGAGGGGTACAGATACGTCTCAAGGTTTGTACATTATTTGTATTTTCTATCACTTTCATAACTTACAATCTCTTACTTACGCGCGAGAGATCACTTCCGGAGCATTCCGGCGCTTGCGCCGACCGAAGCGATGCGCCCTCAAATCACTTGGACACGGATGTGGCTACAAGAGGTAAAAACGATTTTCCTAATGTGACAGAGAGAATGTTTTTCTCTTGTTATTATGAAACATTGAAACAATGTTATTTTGAGATCATTGTACAAACTTAAACTTTAACAACATTCCCAAAATATGCTCATAATGTTGCAAGTAAAACGTTGTAATTTTGTTAACTCGTCACATTAGAGAAATGTTTTATAAAGAACATTCAGCATCTAATTTCTCACTGATATCCTCAAAACATTTTCCTAATGTGACAGAGAGAATGTTTTTCTCTTGTTATTATGAAACATTGGAACAATGTTATTTTGAGATTAATTGTACAACTTGTTACCTCAGAAACATTCCCAATTTTTTTTTGAATGTTGCAGGTAAAATGTTATATCTTAGTTTACATTTAACGTTATAGGAACATTTCTTAAATGCGAAAACATCCTTAAAATATTCGTTAAACATTACATTCAAATGTTTTCTTTAGAACAGCGGTTTTCAATAGGTGAGGCCAAAGAGCCACAGGTGAGGGGCGACATGTGAAGAAAAAATAAAAACAAACCACTATACTGGGTAAAAGCTACGCGGGATACTCGCGGTGCGGTACAAACGAGTGGACTGATTGACAAGTAGCAATTGACCCTTCGCTAAGCCACGCCCGAAAGCCGCCACAGGCCAATCGTGGTTTAGCAACCGTAACTAGGCGCAGGAGGTCTGTCAAGCTTTCGAGCAAGGGAAACATGCCAACGCGTTGTGCTTGTGGATTGTGTAAATCTGAGGTGGAATTTGTGTTCAGCAAAAGAAAGAAATTCATACAGGTTTGAAACAACTTGAGGGTAAGTAGCCTATGACAGAATTTTCATTTTAAAGTGAACTATCCCTTTGAGGCACAGACACACAAGTTTCACATTTGTAACATTCATATAGTTTCATATGGTTAGGCCTACTGATGTTCTGTGATTTTAAAAAGTAGCCTCAATTAGGCCTGCATAAAGTTGGAAGTTATTTGCTGTTGCAAAGAATCATTAATGAATTTCCCATGAAAAAGTAATAAAATACAATATAAAAAAATATTTACATTTTATCAGTTGTTATTGAAACTCGTCATTGCCTGGAACACACAGAAGATGGCATTTACTGCAGAGGCATGTGTGGGTTAGGGTAGGCGGACGGGATTTTGGGGAAGGGGGGGCTCGGCTGTCCTTACCTACTCTAAGGGGAGGCTCACATTCACCGAATTTGAAAACCCCTGCTTTAGAACATTAACCAAACTTGTAGGGAATGTTAGTCAAAGTTCTGAGAACGCTCCCTGCAAGCTGGGTATGACCATTAGATATCCGCTGGTAATGTCCTAAGAAAATGTTTCTAATAATCTTTTTTTATCCTAGTGACTGACAGATTCCCCATTTTCACCTTTTCCCTTGTCTGCCTATTAGTTTGCGTCAACTCAAATCAATTTGTAATCATCTTATACTTTCTGCAGACAGTTGCAGTACCATGCACTCAGGGCCACGGGAAGTGGGGGTGCTGGGGGTGCTGCAGCACCCCCTATTGGCGAGAGGGAGATTTTTTTTTTATGTATTAAAAATATTTTGCACATTTTTAAATTCCATATGAATATTTTAGGAAATTATTTTGACACACGTAGGCTATTATTAAGTGTATTTTAATTTCATTATCTTGAGGCCTGTCATGAGTGGTGAGCTAGGGGTTAGCTGGTGAGCACTAGGTTCCACTCGGTTTGGTTTAGGGGTGCACTTCCTGTTTCTGGTCACTGTTTTGTTGTTGTCACGGGTGCTCCTCGTTAGCTAATCACGGTGGCTATTTAGGTTCTAGTTTGGGGAGTACACGGGGCTTAGCATTGTTACAAGTCACATTGGTATTAGAGGTGAGTGTTGAGAGATGTACTGTTGTTGTTGAACGTTTTGTATAAGACGCTATATGCGCACTTTTATTTCATGTCACAGTATAGTCTTTTCGCCGTTTATGGTTTGTTTTGTGTTCGTCATTAAATAAAACCCGTTAAACGGATCATATGGCTCTGCACTTGGCTCAACCTGCACTACACCCATCCTGGTTCGTGACAGAATGCTAAGCCATCAAATAGCCAGCGGAGCTGGGCGGTGAGTGGATTCCTCGGGGGGGCAAGCTATAGCGCCGCGAAGGATGAAACTCACCGTCGCCCCATGGAGCAGTGGGACTGGCTTAAGCCGGAGACGCCCGAAGAGGAGTATAGGCGTCTCCGTGCTTACTTTGGGTATGAGCCACTAATGCGGCTATCAGGGCAATTTACCGCGGGGAGAACACCCGCAGCCCTGGTGCCGCAGAAACAGCCGTCTACTGCTCCGGGGCTGCAGACAGGGCCAGCAAGAGCCCTGGGGCTGCAGCCAAAAGTCCGGCCACCAAAGCAGAGGACCCAGAGACCTCGGCGTGAGTGCCGTGAACGGCCCTTCCCCCCTCGCCAAGAGGCCATGGAGTCGTCCCTCCCCCCTCGCCAAGAGGCCATGGAGTCGTCCCTCCCCCCTCGCCAAGAGGCCATGGAGTCGTCCCTCCCCCCTCGCCAAGAGGCCATGGAGTCGTCCCTCCCCCCTCGCCAAGAGGCCATGGAGTCGTCCCTCCCCCCTCGCCAAGAGGCCATGGAGTCGTCCCTCCCCCTCGCCAAGAGGCCATGGAGTCGTCCCTCCCCCTCGCCAAGAGGCCATGGAGTCGTCCCTCCCCCTCGCCAAGAGGCCATGGAGTCGTCCCTCCCCCCTCGCCAAGAGGCCATGGAGTCGTCCCTCCCCCCTCGCCAAGAGGCCATGGAGTCGTCCCTCCCCCCTCGCCAAGAGGCCATGGAGTCGTCCCTCCCCCCTCGCCAAGAGGCCATGGAGTCGTCCCTCCCCCCTCGCCAAGAGGCCATGGAGTCGTCCCTCCCCCCTCGCCAAGAGGCCATGGAGTCGTCCCTCCCCCCTCAACATGAGGTAAAAGAAGAGTGGCCCCTACCCCTCCTGAGTGTCTTGAGTGGTTCCTCCCTCCTCTGCCTGGGTTCCTCGGGTGGCAACTCCTCCCTCCACCTGAGCTCCTGGAGTGTCCCCTGCTCCCACCGCCTGAGTTCCTGGAGTGTCCCCTGCTCCCACCGCCTGAGTTCCTTGGGTGGCCCCTCCCTTCTCCTCCTGAGCAATAATGGCAGAAGCTACATCCAAATGTCATTGCGGTGTGCCCCAGTGTAAAAGTAACAAACAACGGCAACCATACTTAAGTTTTCATGCTTTCCCTAATGACCGTATAGAACGCCAAAAATGGGTACAAGCAATTCGTAGAGATGAGGGTCAGGATTTTACAATACTTCGAGGGAGTACATTTGTTTGTAGCCGACACTTCAATGAAGCGGACTACACTCCAGCGACTGGTCGCAAGCGTCTGAAAACCGGAACAGTGCCGTGCCGTTTTCAGTGGAATAATTGGGGAAATTTACAACGTGAGTCTGTGTATGAACGGGCAACATCTCGCTTAGGCCATGACGTTCGTCTCGACGTTTCTCTAGAAGAATGCCCATCTGAGGATATTGCTGAGGTAGCAGTCACAACGGATGTTATACAGGTGCACTGGATGCTGCGTTAGTACGCATACAATACTTGGAAGCGGAAGTCGAGAAGCTGGAAAAAGAGCTAACAACTGAAAGTGGGCCGTTTGCATTTTCATAGGTTTTGTGCCTCTGATGAAGATATCCGTTTCTACACCAGATTTTCTTCAGATAAGGTTTTTAAGGAGTTTTGGGAGGCTGTTCAACCATCTGCATCCATGCTGGTGTACTGGTCAAAGGCACAGAAAAAGGGAAAAATATCAGAGCCCACTTCTCCCAGTCCAATGCGCAGGTTGCAACTCATTGAGTTTTTCCTGTATTGTTGTCGTGTTGCTGCAGGCCTGAAAGAGAAAGTGCTGGCTGACATCTTTCAGGTCAGTGTGTCAACAGTCTGCCGCATTGTAATTACCTGGGCTAACTACCTCTACCTGGTCCTTGCCTCCTTGCCAATATGGATGAGCAGACAGCAAGTGCAGTCCACAATGCCACAAATTCTGGCAGTACAGTCCAGATGTGAGGGTGATCATTGACTGTACAGAGGTGCGCTGCCAGAGCCCATCATCCCTCACTCTCCAATCTGAGGTTTTCTCTAGCTACATAAACACAACAACCTTCAAGGGATTAATAGAGATTGCCCCATGTGGTGCTGTGACTTTTGTGTCCAATCTCTACACTGGCTCAATCTCAGATCGAGAGCTGACTGAACGGTGTGGAATCCTTAACTTGCTGGAGCCAGGAGATGGCTGCATGGCAGATAAAGGGTTCACCATTGAGAAGATGCTGGCTGACCATGGGGCAAAGCTGATCATACCCCCATTTAAAACCACAGCGCAGTTCAGCAGAGAAGATGCTGAAAAAACACAAGCCATAGCTCGACTTAGAATTCTCGTAGAGAGAGCAATCAGAAGGGTGAAGGAGTATCATATCTGGGACAACACTATTCCTATAACTTTGTCCGGGACAATCAACCAGCTGTGGACGAACTGCTGCTTAATGACCAACTTTCAGGGCCCACTTGATTTGAAAGGCCATATACCTGTTGCATAGAGTATGAATGTCTAATTGTTAAATGTCATAGCCACAAATTAATTATTGTTTTAGATGTAATGTGTTGATTGATACAAGTGTAAATAAAGAACGTGCCAAAAACATTCATTTATGTAATAGTTTTAATGTTTTTACAGACCAGTTCAAATGGTGATCATTAGCTTACTATAATACTTCTCTTGAAATGTATTACATTAAAACTATTTATATTCATACGTTTTTTCTGGAGATATATATCCATATATGTACCAAAAAAGTAAAGGTGCACCATTTCTTTCATCTCTTATCATGACATCATCCCTCCAGACTCTTTCCACTGTTACGTCCCTCTGTGTCAGTAATAAAATCACACCAGCTCAATCCAGTTACTGCTAATTGACCTTGGACCTGCCAGTAGAATTTATGATTACTTTTCAGTTTTGCCTGACCATTCACAAATCTGACATGCCCCGCCTCAGAAATGTTACAGATGTCTGGACATTTCACTTCTGCAAGCCCAAAACTAGGCTCTGCATCAGGGTCATAAACCTTTGCGTCTGGGCTGGCCCCAAGGTAAGGCGCATCGGGATGTATGACAAAGCCACAGAGTGAGACATTAACATTTAACAGCTTTGAGTACTGTTTCAGCACTTCAGGTTCACACTCAAGACCCCTTCTCATTGCGCTACATTGTCTGACTCCCTTTAGTATTGGAACTGCCAGTGCTTGGCCAGAAGATTCCCCTCGCACATGACTAACCTCATAGAATCTACTAGCTGTTACTCTGGGCTGCCGCACTTCTTTTCCATAATGGACACTTGGACTGCTCTTGTGTACCATCCTCTATCACAGCTACAATGTTGTGTGAGACAGTTCGACTCTCCAAATGAAAAAACTGGTGGCAGTTGGGGACAAACTGTATGGTGGTGGAAAATGTGGAACCATTTACAGGGAGTTTGGGGAATGCTGGGGTGTTTGGGTGTTTGACGTGACTTGTGGCCACAACAGCGGGACACTGATACGAGAGTGGTGAACCTCGTGACACAGGTCCAAACCTAGAGTCAACCAGTGAAAGCTCAGACAAGCCATGCAGCACTGAGGATATGAGTTGTTGGGGTCTGATGCTTTCTAGTCTTTTCCCAAGGACCAACACTGATGGGTCAGGGAGGGATCCTGAAACAAATGCAGCATGAAAAACATACATGTTAAAAGTAAAGGTATTCGATTAAGCGTCCTTTCACAATTCTCTTGCAAGTACAAATATGTTCATAAACACACTGGCCCTCATTTATCATTCTTGCGTAGAAACGGGCGTATATGTTGGTGTAAGATTGTGCTTACACTCCTCTCACCACCCGATTTATGAATGTGTGCGTACCGTTGAAATCCAGGTGTACGCAATACCTGCCCTTGATAAATGGCGCGGCTGAAAACGATCGTCATTAGAATAACACGCCCCTATATATTCAAGTCTCCGCCTCCCCACGCCCTCATTTTACGCCATGGACACACGGAAGACGGCAAAGAAGAGAAACTTATCCGACGTGGAGGATCAAATGACCTATCACAATGCATTATTTTACAGCACGTGTTTTGAAACAATTAGCATTTAATTTCGTTTCACGTCACATGTATTGGGGTGTACACATTAATAATTGCATGACAATTTGTAATATTCTTATTATTATTATTTTTATTATTAATGACGCTTATTGTTATTTAGAATATCATTATTATTATTTGTATTATTATTTTTATTTTAAAAAAGAAGAATGTCGTTTTTATTATTTTGTCAGTCTGAATTATTTTTTGGTCGAAAGCCTTTCATTACTGAACCCATATTAACATATCAGACAACGAGGGTGCATGCCCCTCTTCTCTTTTTTTCTGCGCTCTGATCTCCTGCTCCGTGCGCTGCTCCGTCTCGGTCTCCACGCGGGTTCTCCGCATCCATCGCCGTCTGGATCATTTCTCGTGCGCGCTGCTTTATTTCTGCATCCAAGTAATGGTCTTTATATATAACGCGGATCAAGTACAGTCGTGATGAAGTGCAGAGGATCCGAATAGATCACAACATTTCGTCCGTATTGTTTCGGTGATAAAAGTATTTCGGTGCATCCCTAATACATATGCTTACAAATCAAATGCTTTGGTAAAGTCACACAAATTAAACATTGAAGCCCATGTTGCACAAAAATAAACACTGACGTTTATAATTACTATGTTGTTGTTTTTTTTACAGTTGGCCATAATATATCATATCTTTTAGTTTGTCAGTGCGTTTTGTGGTGTTAGAAATTGTTTTTCTGCGCATTTCCGCACTAACTCAAAACGTGCGTATATATGTACACCACCTCCTGAGCTGGCGTAGGATTTGAGCGTGCCATACGCCAACGTCCATATTGATAAATCTCAAAGTCACCGTGGTTTTGGGTGTACGCCAGGTGTACGCTGGAAATTTGGTGTACGCACTTTTGATAAATAAGGGCCACTGTAACCAACAGAATGACAGTACAGTAATAATGAAGATCACCTGTGTATGCTTGATATAGCGTTGATTTACAAACGCTCCTGCCAGATGGCTTTGGTTTCTTCACCACCAAGTCCTGAATAGGCTCTGCATAGATTCCCTGAGAATGATACAAACAAGCATTATTATTTTGTAGTAATATCTAATCAGATATATAATCAGATATTGTGAAAGGCTTTTACACACAGTTACCTTTGTCCGTGGTCGATGCCACGTTTGCAGAGTGCTTGTGCAGGCAATAGTTGATGGTACAGCCTTCACCTGCATCATGCTATAATGGGCACTCTGAAACAGCATGGCCACGAGATGCTTGCATAGAACTTTGCCTGCTGCACAGCTGCATGATGATCCATTAATTTCAATAGTCTCTGTGCCAGCTTGGAAAACAATCTACAGGTTTAAGACAAACATGTGAGAATACTAAAAAAAGTAAAATAGTGAGTCTGAGCAAATCTGCAACCGCAGTAAATATATTTCATAGTGAGTCAGAAAATCTGCAACCGCAGTAAAATATTTAACCCCTAACACTATTAACATGGTTGCTTTCATATTTTGTACCATGCAGGCATGACAATGTTAGATTTGAGTAAATCAGAGCTACCAAATGACTATAGAAAATAGAAAATGTAAACCTAAATTATACTACCATTACTAACAGTGGTAGGGGGTGAAACCTATTTTAACGTTTTGTCCATTAAGGTAACCTGTAATGAGTGGGGCACTTCTCGCTTCCTCATTGACCGGAAACCTCTAAACCTGACGACAACCTGCCTTTCTACGACGTTAGACACTTGACAGAAAAATAGTCAAAAAAGTAATCATCGCGAACACTACATCCTAAATCACAAGGCTTCAATTTACACTTCTATAATATATTATTACTTTTAACAAATGTCAAAGTGATACAGCACTGGCTCACGATAACTAAAGTTGTTTTGCTAGCGCAAAACTACCATAACATTACCTTAACGTCAACTAAGTTAGCAACTTACCTTCGTAATTATATATAAAGTCTTCAAAGAAGAATTTATATCCTCGCTCCAGCTTTGAAGTGGCTGTCCAAGAATGCTGCTCCACTATGCGAACAACATCTGAAGTACTTATTTTTGGAAGGTTGACCAAAGAGGTTGTGAATTTTGGCATTTCTGTCTCGCTTTCCATTGTGGCGGAAGTGAATTAACACAACCAACGCCGGACCGGAAATACGTTCTATAAGCGTGAAAATGGCCTATTAGCCACGTTGTGCACAGGTTACAGAGATGTGTACCGGTATGTATGTATGCGTTTATACAGTTACGTTTGAGTAGGTATTTATGTATATGTATGTATACGTATAAATGCTCAAGCCCATGTTAGCTGTTATGCAGAAATGATTGTAATCTACTTAATTTAGTATTAATATATATATTATGTACTGTGATTAATCCCAGCCAATATAGGCTGCCTACATGGGTCCTAGGTTGTACACACATATGCTGTCATTATATGGGTTCAGAATGGGCAAATACATATAGAGCCCATTTGGGTTTATCAAATGGTTTAGACATGGGCAAACACAATCAATCCCATATAGGCTGCCTACATGGGTCCTAGGTTGTACACACATGCCATCATTATATGGGTTAGGGCTGGACGATATGGCCAAATTTAATATCACGAATATATTTCTTAATTTCGGTCGATACTATATAATTCCGATATCGATATATATATATATATATATATATATAAAAATGCCAAGAACACCCACAACAGATGTCTGTACCTACAATCTTCTGAAAAATGAATTTGCCAAGTCTATGAAACCTAAAACTACATATTTTAGAAATGAAACGGTAAAAATAAATTAACGTTCACTTTTTATTTGAATTTAACCTTTATACAAACAAGAAGTCAAATAAACAAAAGACTCTCAAACTGACCTTATTAATATATTTAACTTTAAACGTTACTTTTGGCGCTCTGCATGCATCTTGCGGAAGAACATTGTAGCCGGAACTTCTCTCCGTTTATGTCTATGACGAATCACGCAGGCACTGGGCTACGCCGCAGCGGAGCCGAAGTAGTTTAAAATAGTCAGAATATAAACACTTATTATAGGTGTACCGTATTGATTCAGGATAAAACAAAAACACGGTTTGGATATTGGATTCATGATGTACTGGCTCATTATATACATTTTGCTAATTTTTAACTAAAAAGGTACTGCAGCTTTAACATAACACGCTGCTAGTAGGCTCTACTCTCCCGCACATTTAGCAGCACGCTGAAACCTGGGGCCTGTACCATGATGGTAGTTGAACAAAGTCAGGGTTCCAGGATTGGTTCAGGATTGACAAAATCAAACAAACGCAATCAGGCTTCATTGGTACCATGAAGCAGCTCATCAACTTACTTTGTCAACCCAGGCTTTGATCCTTAAACTCTGATTACTCCGCGCGCGCGTGCACATAAAAGAGTAACGTCGGCACCGAACAACCAATCACGTTCGATATGGATAGGGCGAGAGCAATATATTTTGTCCGCGGAGGAGCAATTTAATCTTCAGAAATATGAAGAATATAAAAATGTTTTTCAAGCACGCAGTAACACCGTCTCTGCTGCCAAAGCAAGAGAACAATCTTGGAGGATCATTGCTGATTGTTAATGCCGAAGTTAAAGGAATACATTTTATAGGCGATTAATGTAAAATAATGATTTTAGGCTAATCATATTGAAAATGAATGAAATGAAAATGTGTGTACTCATATATATACGTAATTAATTCCTAGCTTCTGTTCTGTGTTGCATATATAAATAATGTGTGTAAAATGTGAAGCCATTGCAACCGAGAACAGAAGCTATGTTACGGGTACCAATCGGCACCGGTGGGCAGATTATATTCACCTGTTGTGTGAACAGGTGGAAAGGAGAAACAATGAGTCACAGCCACAGTTGTTGGTTCCCAGATTGTTTCTCAGGTAAAACAACATTGTTTATTTTCTGCATAAAACATTTCAGTGCAATCATGTCACTATCAACACACAACAATGCTGTTCTTAATACCTCACATCTCATAGCAAATAACTGAATGTAACCTTTTTCACAAATATAGAATTCAGTTAATCAATAAATACATTCTTAAATACATAACTATTATCTAAATCAGTTAATCAATAACTACATTCTTAACTACATTACTATTATCTAATTCAGTTCATCAATAAATAATTAGATTAATAAATACATTCTTAAATACATAACTATTATCTCAATCAGTTAATCAATAAAGAATTCAGTTAATAAATAAATAAATAACAAACACTGTATTTTGGTCAGTCAAACAATGATCAACACCTGCCCTCTGTTTTACATGCACTCACACACCGCAGTAACCAGACAACTCTCCTGTCTTACAATACAAACCACCCTGTCATTCACTGAGCCACCGCAACATTCAGTGTTAAAAGGGTGCGCGAGTCATTACTTGACCGCCACTAGCCTTCACGGCGGGAAAACTTTTACCTCAGACCTATGGTTTCTGTCTGTCATAGGTCAAAACCACCGAAAATACATTAAACATAGCAGTTTACAATTTAGTTATAAAGATGGACCTCTTTCTGTTCTAATAACATGAATATTCACTCTGTCTAATGGGGCCTCATACAAACTGTTAGGCCTTGCCATACTTAGACAAACAAAGACACCACTATATCCCACTCTGTCCACTCCAGAACTTAAAGTCGAAACACAATGCAACATTTCTGGCTTGCTTTTTTAAATTCAACTGATATCACTTGCCTTTCTGATATACAACACGTTCTGTTTACAACTATTAGTAGACTGATTACATAGTGGTATACACAACTAAGTAATTAATTTCCAAAAATGATTGAAGCCAATTATTAGCATCAACTATTTACCACAATTGCTTTGAATACCTGCCAGGGACAAAGTAACCAAGAAAAATGAGGATGATAGTTCAACTTTATAATTGTGTCCAGATTAGCATAAACTATCTGATAACTTGGTACGTTGATTTGAACTGTATTTTACTACCCAGAAAATGGCTTGCAACTATATTTGCTCATAGGTAGCACTATAATAAAGAATTGAACAAAATGCCACTGTAGCCACCCTGAGTGACCTAGAACCACAGAGTTAGAGTAAACACTGATCGGCTGTACGATTATACCCACCTGTCTAATATTTTGTGGACACTACTTCAGCCAACAAAGTTGCCTTAAAGGTCAAGGCATTGACAGGTTTCCTTGCATTTTTTCTCTAATTGATGCCATTTCAACAAGGATAGACCATGAAAGACCAATATTTTTGCACATGTCTCATTTCTCATCCCTTGCTTCCCAATAGGAGGACCCCGCCCCATTGTTGCTTGCAACTATATTTTCTCTTGCATTTTGTATGTACTTCATAGCACAACTTCATCATTTGGCCACTTGGGTACATTTCGGGCACCGTGGAAACTCGACACCTAGGGGTCCTCTTAAAAAATGTTGGTTGAATATTCAATTAGTTTATTCAATTCAATTAGTAATTAATTTATTTGAACATTTCCACAAAATTCAGAGTGTCTTCTTTCAAATGACCTTTACCATAAGTTCATACTTAGTTCTGGTCCTGAGTCAGTGGCAACTGCCCATTAGGGGCAGGTGGGGCAACAGAAAAACTCCAACAAAAGATGTTAGTTTTATTTCTCGAAGATTACTTTCATAATATATTAACTATGAATTATGACTATAATTTTTTTCTCAATTGCATGTAATTTGTGTTCGGCTTTTATTTCATGTTCATTGGTCGTTGCCTTGCTGCTTCAGACTGCATTTAGCTGATTCGAGTTCGCAGTCGGCCATAGACTAAGCGTGAGGTGGGGCTAGCCCCTCTCCCAATGCAAAGTACATTAAACGTGTGAAAACATTAATGCGCATGCTCAGAATGTAAGCCTGGTAAAGTCAATCGCACCATTTTTTTTTGCCTAGTGGGGCAGTCAGCTCGTAGCCCAGCGTCAGTTTGTATTTCAGACCTGATTGTCTGTCTGTCTGTCTGTCTGGCGCTAACATTAGCCTGCAGAAGAGCGTTGTAGCTGTGTTGTAGTAGCTAGCTTGTCAGCTTTGATAACGGATTAGAACAATGAATACAGTGGATTTTATTCTGGAGCACCGGATTTATGCTGTAAAATTGGAGGAGAAACTTGAAGTTAACCTACTTGGGGCACATCAAACACTCGGGGATTGTGTTATTACACAAACCACTGGTAAAGTTAATGGGACAGCAGCGACTCAACGCATTGGCCATGTTGTCCATCGAAAGCCAGCTTATTCAGGAGCTACGTGACTTCATTCGCAAAAGAATTGAAAAGTTTGCCCAGAGGAAGATCCGCCGTGCGGCTTTTCTCTTTAAGTGAGCCATCAGCCTTGGTGAGTAAATGCATATTTTATTTTTTGGACTTTGTGGTGCTGGTCCATGCATTGATCATATTTTTGTGGTTTGTCTTCATGGTTTGTGCCCCACCAATTTATTAAATGAAGATTAGATTTGAGTATGTAATTTCAGGCAGACATTGCGATTTTTGCGCCATGTCAAGAGTAGATTCGGCACACATAGCAAAAAAAGTTGACTGGTCCTTATTAAAGTATTATATGCTACCATGAAAACCATACTGTTTGGATGTAAAACAGTCTTGTATAAACAGCCACCATTATTTATAATGCAAGATGGGCGTGCCTTTGCTTTAATCCTACAACACTTTTCTATAGGGCGCTATTCTCTACATATCTTTATTCTTGGCACTCCTTTATGTAAAACTGTCAATTCGGTTTTGAGGTACATGATGTAGATATCTATCTCTCCGTTGGTAATTGTGGCGAGGTGTCGCTTAAGGAATCATAAGGGAGACTGACGATGGTACACGAGGTTGATTCATCTTAATTTCTCTAAATAAAGATCATGTCCCCGGGCGTAAAGCGTCGCAAAATAGGCCTATTGATGAGGACCAGGTATTGATAATGCGTGCCCAGCAGCACTCTGACATCCAGTCGCTGATGAAGTCTAACTTGGACCAGGAAGCGGACCTCAGCGAAGTACTGCAGTCGCTCCAAGACATGAGTAAGTGAACTAGTGGCAATTAAACGGCTTAACACACACAATTAATACTGATTATCTGGTACTGATGTGTGCTATAATCAAAGTCATGTCAAAGGCTGTTTTTTTATACATTCCTTTGACAAAACCACCTTCCGCTCCACTGTTTGTTGTAATTATAATGTATTGTATAATAAGAGTATATGTATAATTTTCTGGTGTTTGTTATTTGGTGTCTAGGCCAGAATGTGAAATATGGTATAACTAACATAAATAACATGTGACTGATTGGTTGATTGCTGTAGGCCAGGGCTTGACTGAGATGGACAAGGACATCCCGGAAGTGAAAGACATGACTGAGGAGAGACCCAAGATCCAGAAGTTCATGTCAGACATGGAAGCTTGCTTCACTCGTCTTCATGAGCTCTGTGGATTGAAAAATACCCAGAAGGAAGCTGCTGGTACATCAGAGTGTGTGTGGCGCTGGTGGCAGGATCCCAAAGAGATGGAGAAGCTTCAACCACCATCAGTGAGCCGCATTCTGATGGACCCCAACTTGGCCAACAGGTCAAGAGCAGATCTTTCCTTAATGGTGGAAAACATCGCAGAGGCCATGTCCTGCAAGGCAGCCATGAGAATGGCCTTTAGGTTCATTCAGGATGGGCTCCACACCCTGAACATGGCTTTGCAGGAGCAAACGCTCAAAGTGAAAAATGGCCAGGCCCGGCTGAAGGCTGAGGACTGCATTGCCAAAGAACAGCTGGAAGGAAACAGGAGAAGAATCAACCAGCTGGAAGCCGAGAAACATCAGCTTCAGGAAGCGATTGCGGCGCAGCAGTTCCAGATCCGTAAGCTGCAGTACACAGGGAAAAGAGGTTCTGCTGAAGACTCACTTCCCATGTCTCGGAGTGTACTCCTGACAGAGGTCACCCCAGCCCCATCCAAGTACGTGAAGCTGCCCCCTATAGCCAGAGATGAGCAGAAGTCAATAATACATCTGCCTCGGATTTTGGCTAAGGCTGAGGAGGATCATCCGGTCCGGGCTGGGTTCTGGGACGGCTCCACCAAGTCACCAGGGGACATGCACAAGCAGGTAAGCAGGAGGAATACCATGTAACACTTAAATGGTTGAATAAGTAAATGATGGCACCATGATGAAGAAACTAAGAAAGTTCCTTATATTTCCCCAGATCGCAAACGACTGCAAGTTGCACCTGTTTCCTCCAACACCACGCCCCAGCAACTCCTCCAAAGTAGTGACCGACAAGCCCTGCAAGTCCACCAGGTCCCAAAACACTGTCCGTCGCTGCCACCGCCTGCCCCCGATAGCTCAGGCTATCCCCCTGGACCTGGTGCAGGCCAGTGCAGAGACTAAACTCCCTGCCCCAAAGACTCAGACTTCCAGAGACAGGTATTGTAGTCTTGTGACCCCTTAAACTGCTTCCACATGGCTGCTGTAAATGAATTATTTAGTGGTAAAAAATGCACAATATGAACCATAAAATGAATCATACTGTAATGTCTTAGCTTTTCATTATCCGCCTAGCACATATACAGATACATTAACTATGTGCACTGCTTTCCTCAGGAAGCTGTATAGGGGTCAGGTAAAGACAGTGCGGGACTATAGCCCGACCATGAACAACAGCAAGAATGTGTCGAAGAAGATGGCGGCTCCCCCCTGCAACCTTTGCTGCATCCCACTGCTGATAGAGATGGGCGTCATCCAGGGCCCAACTCCTCCACTGCGCTCCAAAAAGGTGAGTGTCTCTGTTGTGTCAGTGCTATTAATGACAACATGTGGAACTGACCCCTGAACTGTTTGTATTGTGTATCCATCTGAACAATCTCAAGAGAAGCTAACGTTTGAGCCACTGTGTTCTCTTTCCTGTCTCTGAAAATGTAGGGGAGCAATAGGGCTTGCCAGAGGAGACGCATAGTTCACCCAGCACAGCAAGAAGAGGACTGGTCACCCCTCTGAGCCTGGTTCCTCTCTAGGTTTTCTTCCTAAATTTGACCTTCAGGGAGTTTTTCCTAGCCGCAGAGTATCAACTTCTTCAACTTGTTGATGTGTGCTCTGTCGGATTCAGGCTGGTGATTGTAAAAGCACTTTGTGACAACTTTGTTGTCAAAAAGGCTTTATAAAATAAATTTGATTGATTTGATTGCAAAGAACCACAATGTGATGATCTACTTATTCTAAACTATTTAAACAAATGAAAGATCCACTTCCACATCTTTGTCTGCTCTGAAATGTATGTTATTTCCCTACAAAGTAGTAACTAATCCCATGAATGTTAGAGAATGGAATGTCAGAAGGGACGACTGATCAGCTTTGATAAAAACGTATCTAATATCTGGTCCTCGGCCACTCTGATGAGAGGTTCTGCTATTGTTCAGGAATGAGACCAGGTTGTCTTGGGTCTTTGTGTTGGACGACTCTCTTCCTTGGCATTCCATTTTTTGATTGTAGCAGTTTCCCCAAAATGGCTCTCTGGATTTCAGGGATATGGAGGTGGTCCTCCGTTCCATGTTTACCCACACTGTAAAAAAAATAATAATAAAAAAACGGTCAATGATGTTGACCGTAAAATTTAAGTAAAATACCCTAAATCAAAAAATGTGTAAAAACATTAAATTAACGGTAAATCTCATTAAAATGTTTACAGAAAAATTCCGTTATTTTACAGATTTTCCCCAAATAATTATGATCAATCACTTTCAATAAATGGACAATTGTAAAAATATTGCAGGTAAATACTATTCTTTTACAGATTTTTTTCCAAATAATTATGATTAATCACCTTCAATAAAGGAACAATCCTAAAATTTCTGCAGGTAAATACGATTATTTTACAGTCATTCGCTAAATTATTACGTTCAGACACCAACAAAATTACTGTGAATATCCTCAACTGAAAACATACTCAAGCAATACAAAATATATACATTATTTTCACTGTTTCAATTAAAATGCCGGAGGAAATGTCGTAGGAAACTACAAATATAGTAAACATCACTATTGATTCTAAAATCCTTTTATTCAATGTATTCAGATGTAAATGTACAATATCACCAAATTATTCACAAACAGTTCTTTAGAGCACCCCAGGAGAAACTGAAAAACTAGAAATTGTGCTTCTCCATGTGTGTCTGTTAGCATTTCTATCAAAAGGATGTCAAGACTTTTCCTTTCAAATGGATCGAGGAAGAAACAAATTGTGCTGTTGAGCTCAGGGAGTTATGGTCTTCTTCATTCTCCTAACCCTTGGGGGCTCTGTATAAGGTAGTTCTGATAACATTTAAGAATCCTGACTATACAGTGTATTATTAAGTAATATTAAAACATACCACACAAGGTCAATAAATCTGTCACAGAAGTGCATCACAGCAGAAATATCAAACTTCTTCCAAATGGCCAGTAATCGTCTGGATCAGCTCCTGGAGAGGACACACACAGAGAGAAATATATTCCAGAAAGGTATTTAATGTAAGTAGGATTTTTTTTATAGTTCATTTTAAATGAACACTTCTGGACTTATACAGCAAATCAGTGTTGTATCATTTTCCCAAGCAACTGCTGAAAATAGTGACTACATTTCCTCAGGTTCTTAGCTCTGCACTGTGGTAAAGCCAACCCACACACACAAATCAAGCAGTGTAGTGTGTACGTTAACACAGCTCCCAGCTAAGAAGCTACAGTGAAGACTTCTGCTAAACACATGGTGTAAATGACAACTGTTCAGGTCAATGTGGCTTGTTTGGACTTTTGAAGTGAGCTACCTTTTTCAAGTTAGAGGTTTTTACTAGGGCTGAACGATATTCTGTTTTAGCATCAACATCGCGATGTGCGCATGCGCGATAGTCACATCGTCGGAACATGCGATGTGGAGGAGGTGAGCACCCATAAATGTATTAAGAGAACGATAGCACCAGGGTAGCACCATGGATGCATTAAGAGAACTGGATACAGTGTTCGGCAGGAAGCCCCGTACATTCCAATAAGAGGCTCCAAACCATCGATGTGTTAAGAGAACGCATAAAGCCAACATGGAGCTTCCGCGTTGACTGGCCCATGACGTCATGATGGACATACACACTAGCAACGATTTGTTTGTGTTGTCGTAGCAACCGATAGCAACATGCGCGTTCACGAGCTTCTCCCTCGTGTCTCTTAATCCACGGTCATGTAGCAAACTCACGAACTCACCGTTTCATTGTCTAAAATATTCACTAACGTTTTCGTTGTTCCTGATCGTTAAAATGCTTAGCTAAATAAACGATGTATTTAGACAACCAAGGAGATGTAATAATAGTAATATTATACATAATTAATAATAATTATAATTAATATAATAATAATTAATATTATACATAAACGGCTACAAGAAACAGGATGTTGACCAAAAACAGGTACTTTGTCTGGAGTGTTATAAAGTTGTGGCCACAAAACAAGGAAACACCGCCAATTTGGCTGATCACTTAAAACGGCACCACAAAACTCTTTACTACAAGTCAACCAAAACAAAAAACTATTTGCGATGCCTTTGCCAGTGTGACACCTTACCAGAAAGACTCTCAATGACGGAAACAAATAACAGACGCAATAACGTTTTATATCGCTAAAGATATATGATGATGATGTCTTTGTGCTGACAAACTGGCAGTGATATGGCCATTAGTATTCACATTATACATTCACATTCTTTATGTCAGGATAACATGAATACTCACTGGCTCCTAAGATCTTGTGGCAGGAGACCTTTCATTTCCAAAATGTCTGATTTATGAGGGGAAAACACACAGACAAATTAGTCATTAGTCAGTTTACTGTTGAAGACATAGGCATGCAAAATATTAATTAACATCCTCACACATACATTCATTCTTACATTATGTTTTTATTATGACTGATGTGAACTTGGTTTCATTCTCTGTATGTTTTAACAACGTAACGTAAGTTAACGCCTATTATTGAGCTGTACATTAGGTTGACTCAGCAACAAGTGTCTGTAATGTTAGTAACATAACGTTAATTGTATTATATATTTTATCAGGATTCAAGCAGCTCAATTCAGGTTTCCACAATACAACATCAGAATCAGACTCAAGATTGAGCCCAGCAGGTGTGGGTCACGACTAAATCACGGGGACTGGGTTAGGGGAGACACTATGTACACTATATGTTTCTAATAATTAAACTGACATTTATATTGTGCAACATTATTTAGTTGCATCCCTCACATTTAACACTTACGATCACACATTGGCTGCTGCAGAATTCTCTAACTGTCTTGTGATTGAACCCTCACTGGACTGCATGAGGTCTGAGGAGTAACAACACTGGACTGTCTGAGGTTCAACTCTGGAGGAGTAATGACTGGTGCAGGTGGACTGGACCTGGCTGGTTCTTGGTTGTTTCTCAAATGGCCCATCATCCTCACATTCACTAGAAGATGTTAGCTGCCTGTTAGTCCCTCTGATGTTGGGAAAACATACGTAGTTCAAGATAAGTACACATTGTTTAGCTAGTGCTGGATAATTCTTTTTCCAACCACTTTGGCAGTTAAGCAACAAGTGTCTGAATCTGTTGACACTACCTTCCTTTTCTTTTTAAATATGCTGGCCGCTCATCTTCCTCCTCTGTCTGTAAATCTGAGACGTTTAAAGCCAAAAGCAGCTTATGTCGTGCCTCATTGTAGGTGTCTGTAGAATATCGTTTTTGATAAGTATTCTGCATTCTACCTGCAGAGACCACTTTAAGACTGGTTTCTGACATAATTCACTAATTAGAAACAGGTCTGAACCAACACACCATAGTACAAATTAAAAAACGGTTTTAATGTCTACTTACCACTAGTATACCTGATGACCACATCAAACAAACCCCAAGTTTCACCGGGCAACTCCTCTCTCTTCACGGCCCTAGAGCAACGTTCTGCTGAAGCATAGGGAGGCCAGTAACTCATGCCATCTTTGACCCATGATGCTGGTACCACTTCTGTCTCCTTTTTATTTGTAGAAATGAAGTCCACAATATAAAACATTCTGTGTAGAATAAGAAAAACATATTATCGATATATCATTATCAAAGTTCCAACCCTTTACACTTTCAAATTGGAAAATCTGGCCATTAATAAACGCCTAAATAAATGCCTTCAAAGATTAAAACAAACCACATTAAACTTGAATAATGTTAGAATTTTTAATCCAGTTCAGATATAAGTATTTATTCACTTATCTGTAGGCTCAACTGATTACAGTTTAGCATCAAGGAGTAAAACAAAGTTGATAACAACATGGCTTTATTAAGTAATGTTAACATATCAAGGCATAAATATTGTATTCAAGTATAAAAGCCTAAGTTAAAGCTGTGTATAAAGGAATGATTCAGAGAAATGTAATATGTATTGGGGAAATAAAGTGTCTGTCCTGCAGACAAGACATATACACAAATAACTGCAACCGTCCCAAGTCCTCGATATAAACCGCAACAAAGTTAAAACTTTAATCTCTGCGGACAATGTCGCATTTATCAACTGCAGAAGTAACAAAATGTCTGAAATAATCTGATTGTTATACTGCTGCTATACTTATTTTCTGACACAGAAAGACATTACTGTAGATACTGAGCTAACTTACAATTTATAAATCCTTAATTGTCGGTTATATCAGCTAGCTACCATTAGCCTATAGTTAACTGTTTAAGCACACAAAATCATCCTGTCAAAATACGTGAACCGCTAAACTAATATGCAACACAGACAATGTAGAAATCTAACTTTTGTCAATCTGGATCTGGCAATTATAATGTGGATAAATGGCTAGCTATATAGTTAGATAGACAGTATCTTTACTCTACCTGCACTGGTTCCTTCTTTTCGGTCCACTGAGGTAAAATTGTAACTGTCAGTTGTTCACCGGAGGCTCGCCTTCTGCGCGAGCAATGATGAGCGCGCTGCGCGAGCATGATGGGCGCAAGGAATTCTCAGTTATTGATTTAAAAACCAAGCAATCAGAATACAAAACTAAATACATTCTGTTCAGAAACATGTCAATTTGTCTCTTAAAACTCTCTTGTAGCCAAAATGGGAGAAAAAATGTAATCACAATTTGCCGTGCAGTTGCCCGGACTGCAGCATTTAAGTCGGCTTTTAGTCGGCCCAGATGCCACCCCCTGACACTGACTCTCAGCCGAGTCTGCCTTAACTGAACCGAGCTCCGCCCGACTCCTGCTGCTAGCTGGGACACGCGCGTTACTCTATGCGTTGTTCCAATTGGTCAATGCAATGCAATTGCTACAATATCAAAGCCGAATATGTCAGCTAAACTATCTACCAAAATGACAGGAGATGTTATTATTTGAGAACGTTGACGGTTAAGACAGATGCTACTGTTGTTGGTAAACTATTAATGTTAGTCAAAGTTAACATATATAACCTAAATGCCAATTTATGGAGCCAGATTGGGGCCAAATGTATTGGCCGTAAAAAAAAAATCTTGGCTGAAAAATATATTTTCAAATGTAAAATAAAATATGGTAAACGAATAAAAAATTATTGTTTGAAAAAATATACATTTTAAACATAATAAAAAAGATTCTGAACGTAATAAGTGGATATTTGGATCCAATCCCAAAAACAATTCAGTCAAACCTTTTTTTTCAGTTTCACTTCTTCTTTTTTCGATTACAAGTTTTTTTTACGACCAAAACTTTTGGCCCCTTTCTGGCGGGTGGGCGTGGTTATCAATGCCCTCAGCCCCGCCCACTGCTGTTAGCCGTGAGTGTAAACATGGTGGACTTTAATATGACTAACGTAACTACCATTTTCGTATAACAATTGCTAAGGATGTACTTTTTTTTACCTAACGTGCTACTGTCCGGTAGCTAGGTAGATATTGGCTAGCTACGGTAACTATGTAGGTAGATATTGGCTAGCTAGTACGGTAACGCAGATATTTTGTTAACATCGTTAGACAGTGTAGCTAGTCCATTGCAGTACATGGATACTACATTCCAGACTGCATAGTCAACCAGTATTATGCAATTTAAAAAAGCAAGCAATTAGTAACACTGTATGATGGGACGTTAAGTGATTATTCCAGGGAGACGTAACCATAGCAAACACAACAGATTCAAGTGTCATGACTTATTTAGGACCATTGTTACCACTCATGCTATTTGTTTTTAACAAATATCTGCACTTAACACAGCAACTCTTCCTTCTTCAACCTTCTCTATATAATACGTAGGACATGGAAGACTGGACCACTGTCAGATGAACCCAGCAGTGGAGTCAGCATGCCACCTGTTGAATGCCCCTGAGGGAGAAAGATATGACCAGACATAGGACAGCACCATCTCAGTGCTACAGCAGAGACATTTACATGGCTGTACTAAACTATGTTTTAGTTCACATAAAGTAGGGTTAAACAAGCCAAATGTGTAAATATAGGTAGCACGAGTGTTTGAGAATGTATTAAAGCAACTACATGTTTTTTTCATAGTATTTTTATTTTTGCATGAACAAAATGTCAGAAATTGCATTAATACTACACTCATTTGTAATTTCTAAAATATGTCTGTGTTATTTCAAACAATATACTTGTATCTCAGATGTCCTTTAACACCAATGTGATTAATAAACTGTTATTGCACAAGTCACTGCTAATCAATGTCTAAATAAGCACAACTACTCAGTATACTAAACCCTGTCAGGTCAAAAGAAGTAGATGGTCCCTGTTGCTGCAGCTTTCTTCTTCACTTTTGCTGGAACTACGCTGTACTTGGCTTGGTCAGTTTCAGGTTCTGTGTCTGTCTGCTACAACACTGGAATTGTACTCATCATTCTGGTAAAAAAGTATCCAAAAATGTTTTGTAGTTAGATACGTAATTTAACAATTCCAAATCCGAAAATGTTCCTGCAATGCTAAATATGTCTAAATCCAGTCAGCATTATGAAAATAAGATTCTCTTTATAACGTCATGCTAAAAACAGAAGCAAGTTGCGTTATGAGCGTAACAATAAAAATGCTCCTGTTGCAGAAATCGGGTTTGAATCTATAGCTTAAATATGTAAAAACGGTCAGAGAGCAAACTTTCCATTCATTATCTGGTGTATTCTAATGCAATCCAGAGTTACCCAAACTAAATGTGGATACATATCTAAACATTTTAAACCAATATAGCAAGAACAACCGTTGCTGTGATCCGTGTCTTTCAGCTGTATCGAACACCATTTTGGCCATCAGATTGCTACTGGGTCTACTAACTGTCACTCAAACGTGCTCTTATTAACCCCGCCCACATGCTAGAAAGGGATTGGATTGGATTGGATCCAAACATCCACTTATTACGTTCAGATTTTTTTCTTATGTTAAAAATGTATCTTTTTTCAAACAATAATTTTTTATTCGTTTACCATATTTTTTTTTACATTTGAAAATATATTTTTCAGCCAAGATTTTTTTTTTTTACGGCCAATACATTTGGCCACAATCTGGCTCCATACCAATTGGAGTTGTATGATATAATTTAATTAACCTTGCAGCCTGAGCACATGTGAGCCCATGCTCTTCCTAAAAGTCTAATGCACGTTCACATGAATGCCCTGACCCCAAGTGGCCCTGCAGAACATTTCCCAGAGCATCAAACCATTCCACCGGCTGGTCATGTTCCCACAGTGCATCCTTAAGACACATGTAGAAGAAAAAGTTGTCCTAGGTGGGGCGGGGTTTGCCCCTCCTTGGACAGCTGTCGGTAGGTAGATGAACAGGTGCACCACACAAACCGTGTATGTTGGAAAATCTATTCTTTACTCACTCTCCTGTGCAGATCTGAAAATTATATTTAAACCGCATACGATATAACCTAGATTTCCAAGACAAAATGTACTTATTTTAGTTGGCATTGCATTATGTTTTTAATTTCCAACCACAGAAGAAAGATATACCTGTAGAAGGCTTAACATTCAATTCCACAAAGCATCAGTAATAATAAAGCATTGTTTTAGCATGTAAAGTCAACATTCAATTGGCACAAAACTTTGCAATTCAGGAGTTTAATCTGCATCAGTGATTAGTAATACAATTTCCGAAGAAATTAGTAGCATCTCTGTGCAAATTATGAGCATGCGCGCACACACACACACACACACACACACACACACACACACACACACACACACACACACACACACACACACACACACACACACACACACACACACACACACACACACACACACACACACACACACACACACACACACACACACACACACACACACACACACCTTTTTCAAAACCGCATTCCCTTCCAGCATGTATTGCAGACAAAACAGCAGTTTAATCAATTTCAGTCAATCACTTCCTATTGGCCACACGGCGACAGCAGTTTCATTTCAGTTAATAGTAGTGTTTCTTTTGTGAGACAGACAGTAATGCAACAGAGATCAAGGTACACACACATATATTCTTGAGATGAATGTGACTGGGCAATGCTTGAGGAGTATTCCAGCATGTCTCCGATGGTAAACTCCATGGTAATTACTGACCCAGGGTAGCAACGGTCAACAGATCAGGATGAACGTGGAATCAAAGGTGTTGAATTACACAGGATTTAGATCAACTACAGAGCTGTAGTCTAGACGTGAAAAGCATTCGCACATATGTGTTCCTTTTGTCCAGGTGAGAGAGTGTGGAGTGGATCGAGGGACAGAGAGATGGCATCTTCTGTGGATCTGTTTGGTCTGTAGGCAAACTGGTATGGGTCCAATGCAGCAGGCATGGAGGCTGTAATGTGGGCTTTGACTAACTGCTCGAAGCACTTCATGATGGTGGGCGTTAGTGCAACAGGGCGGTAGTCATTCATGCAGAGGACTTTTGGCTTTTTTGGAACAGGGACAATGATGGACTTCTTGAAGCAGGTGGGGACCTCTGACTGATGTAGCGATAGGTTGAATATATCAGTAAATACTTCAGCCAGTTGATCAGCACATGCTTTGAGAGCACGACCAGGGATGTTGTCTGTGTATGTTAATCCTTTTAAGTGATTTACACACGTCTGCCCTGGTTACTTGGAGTGGGCACCCGCCCTGGTCCCATGCAATGTCCAAGCCATCAGTGTTGCTCTCAAACCGTGAGAAAAATGTGTTGAGGTCCTCTGGGAGAGAGGCTGTCACCTCCCCCACACTACTTGTGTTCCCTTTGTAGTCCGTAATGGCTTAAGACCACTCCACATGTGTCTGGTGTTGGAGCCCTGGTAGAGAGATTCTACTTTTGCTCTGTATTGTTTTTCAGCCTGCCCAGAACCTGTCCATTGATGAGAGGATGGTGACTTCAAAACAGTACATGCGTGACAAACCCACTAAATGGGGTCACAGGCTTTTTGTACTGGCTGATTCAAAGTGTGCCTACACATCCCCTGCCTCAGCTCCTGCACCAGCCTCAGCTCCTGCACCAGCCTCAGCTCCTGCACCAGCCTCAGCTCCTGCACCAGCCTCAGCTCCTGCACCATCCTCAGCTCCTGCACCAGCCACGGCCTCAGCACCTTCTACAGCTCCTGCCCACTTTCCCATTTACATTACTGCTGGCCTCAATGTGCCCCAAGGCCAAAATGGTACCGCATGGAGACGTTGCTGTGCTTACTGCCATTCAAAGACACCCTTACCTGCATGACTTGTCATGTCTCTATGTGTCTTACTGCAGCAAGAAACTGTTTTCAGAAATGGCACAAACGGTAGTGTAGGGTGTCCTAAACAGTGATTTTGTAAATAGTTTTGTATATAGTTTTATTCTCACTGTGTGCCGTTTGTTTTGTCTATGCACCTATGCCAGTGTTTGTTGGTAACTTTGATTGATCTTTAATGAAGTTGTCATTTCTCTTGCATTTTGTATGTACTTCATAGCACAACTTCATCATTTGGCCACTTGGGTACATTTCGGGCACCGTGGAAACTCGACACCTAGGGGTCCTCTTACAAAATATTTGTTGAATATTCAATTAGTTTATTCAATTCAATTAGTAATTGATTTATTTCAACATTTCCACAAAATTCAGAGTGTCTTCTTTCAAATGACCTTTACCATAAGTTCATACTTAGTTCTGGTCCTGAGCCAGTGGCAACTGCCCATTAGGGGCAGGTGGGGCAACAGAAAAACTCCAACAAAAGATGTTAGTTTTATTTCTCGAAGATTACTTTCATAATATATTATCTATGAATTATGACTATAATTTTTTTCTCAATTGCATGTAATTTGTGTTAGGCTTTTATTTCATGTTCATTGGTCGCTGCCTTGCTGCTTCAGACTGCATTTAGCCGATTCGAGTTCGCAGTCGGCCATAGACTAAGCGTGAGGTGGGGCTAGCCCCTCTCCCAATGCAAAGTACATTAAACGTGTGAAAACATTAATGCGCATGCTCAGAATGTAAGCGTGGTAAAGTCAATCGCACCATTTTTTTTGCCTATTGGGGCAGTCAGCTCGTAGCCCAGCGTCAGTTTGTATTTCAGACCTGATTGTCTGTCTGTCTGGCGCTAACATTAGCCTGCAGAAGAGCGTTGTAGCTGTGTTGTAGTAGCTAGCTTGTCAGCTTCGCTAACGGATTAGAACAATGAATACAGTGGATTTTATTCTGGAGCACCGGTTTTATGCTGTGAAATTGGAGGAGAAACTTGCAAGTTAAGCGACTTGGGGCACATCAAACACTCGGGGATTGTGTTATTACACAAACCACTGGTAAAGTTAATGGGACAGCAGCGACTCAACGCATTGGCCATGTTGTCCATCGAAAGCCAGCTTATTCAGGAGCTACGTGACTTCATTCCCAAAAGAATTGAAAAGTTTGCCCAGAGGAAGATCCGCCGTGCGGCTTTTCTCTTTAAGTGAGCCATCAGCCTTGGTGAGTAAATGCATATTTTATTATTTGGACTTTGTGGTGCTGGTCCGTGCATTGATCATATTTTTGTGGTTTGTCTTCATGGTTTGTGCCCCACCAATTTATTAAATGAAGATTAGATTTGAGTATGTAATTTCAGGCAGACATTGCGATTTTTGCGCCATGTCAAGAGTAGATTCGGCACACATAGCAAAAAAAGTTGACTGGTCCTTATTAAAGTATTATATGCTACCATGAAAACCATACTGTTTGGATGTAAAACACTCTTGTATAAACAGCCACCATTATTTATAATGCAAGATGGGCGTGCCTTTGCTTTAATCCTACAACACTTTTCTATAGGGCGCTATTCTCTACATATCTTTATTCTTGGCATTCCTTTATGTAAAACTGTCAATTCGGTTTTGAGGTACATGATGTAGATATCTATCTCTCCGTTGGTAATTGTGGCGAGGTGTCGCTTAAGGAATCATAAGGGAGACTGACGATGGTACACGAGGTTGATTCATCTTAATTTCTCTAAATAAAGATCATGTCCCCGGGCGTAAATCGTCGCAAAATAGGCCTATGTTAATTTAACTTTTGCCCTAAAATGATGGGTACCAAAGTGAAATGTGCTACAAACTAAAACCAATGAGAAAAAGTCAATGGCACCCCATCCTGTAAAGAGAGACATGGTCAGGGGCATCTGTTTATGACGTAACAAACAGATGTTCGGCTATAAATAGTGAGACATCATCTCTGTTCCATCAGTATGTTAATTTCCAGTCATCTGACGAGAGAACGATCACGGTAAATGCTACTTAGTGTTATTTTCAAATAATAACAAGTATCATTAACGACCATGGAGGATAAACCAACAATGACAGATTTGGACGAGATACTTTCTACACTTGAGAAAGTACCAAATTATGTTGAGGACCTATTGAGAAAATTGGAGAGTGCTAAAGTGATGAGAGCTGAACAGGTGAGTCATATTCCAGGACATTAATATAAGACAAGTGGAAGACAATTCACCTGGTATATACACACGTGATTTTATTATTGGATTAAAAATTATAAAGTAGGTGGGATCCAACTATTCAACTTGACCTCCTTTCTACCTACAGGAAGTCTTGTATGAGCAGCGCGTCATCCTGGATAGTGTGAACTCGGCACTCGCCAGTTTCCGCTTTGCCTCGTCGCCTATTGATGAGGACCAGGTATTGATAATGCGTGCCCAGCAGCACTCTGACATCCAGTCGCTGATGAAGTCTAACTTGGACCAGGAAGCGGACCTCAGCGAAGTACTGCAGTCGCTCCAAGACATGAGTAAGTGAACTAGTGGCAATTAAACGGCTTAACACACACAATTAATACTGATTATCTGGTACTGATGTGTGCTATAATCAAAGTCATGTCAAAGGCTGTTTTTTTATACATTCCTTTGACAAAACCACCTTCCGCTCCACTGTTTATTGTAATTATAATGTATTGTATAATAAGAGTATATGTATAATTTTCTGGTGTTTGTTATTTGGTGTCTAGGCCAGAATGTGAAATATGGTATAACTAACATAAATAACATGTGACTGATTGGTTGATTGCTGTAGGCCAGGGCTTGACTGAGATGGACATGGACATCCCGGAAGTGAAGGACATGACTGAGGAGAGACCCAAGATCCAGAAGTTCATGTCAGACATGGAAGCTTGCTTCACTCGTCTTCATGAGCTCTGTGGATTGAAAAATACCCAGAAGGAAGCTGCTGGTACATCAGAGTGTGTGTGGCGCTGGTGGCAGGATCCCAAAGAGATGGAGAAGCTTCAACCACCATCAGTGAGCCGCATTCTGATGGACCCCAACTTGGCCAACCAGTCAAGAGCAGATCTTTCCTTAATGGTGGAAAACATCGCAGAGGCCATGTCCTGCAAGGCAGCCATGAGAATGGCCTTTAGGTTCATTCAGGATGGGCTCCACACCCTGAACATGGCTTTGCAGGAGCAAACGCTCAAAGTGAAAAATGGCCAGGCCCGGCTGAAGGCTGAGGACTGCATTGCCAAAGAACAGCTGGAAGGAAACAGGAGAAGAATCAACCAGCTGGAAGCCGAGAAACATCAGCTTCAGGAAGCGATTGCGGCGCAGCAGTTCCAGATCCGTAAGCTGCAGTACACAGGGAAAGAGGTTCTGCTGAAGACTCACTTCCCATGTCTCGGAGTGTACTCCTGACAGAGGTCACCCCAGCCCCATCCAAGTACGTGAAGCTGCCCCCTATAGCCAGAGATGAGCAGAAGTCAATAATACATCTGCCTCAGATTTTGGCTAAGGCTGAGGAGGACCATCCGGTCCGGGCTGGGTTCTGGGACGGCTCCACCAAGTCACCAGGGGACATGCACAAGCAGGTAAGCAGGAGGAATACCATGTAACACTTAAATGGTTGAATAAGTAAATGATGGCACCATGATGAAGAAACTAAGAAAGTTCCTTATATTTCCCCAGATCGCAAACGACTGCAAGTTGCACCTGTTTCCTCCAACACCACGCCCCAGCAACTCCTCCAAAGTAGTGACCGACAAGCCCTGCAAGTCCACCAGGTCCCAAAACACTGTCCGTCGCTGCCACCGCCTGCCCCCGATAGCTCAGGCTATCCCCCTGGACCTGGTGCAGGCCAGTGCAGAGACTAAACTCCCTGCCCCAAAGACTCAGACTTCCAGAGACAGGTATTGTAGTCTTGTGACCTCTTAAACTGCCTCCACATGGCTGCTGTAAATGAATTATTTAGTGGTAAAAAATGCACAATATGAACCATAAAATGAATCATACTGTAATGTCTTAGCTTTTCATTATCCGCCTAGCACATATACAGATACAGTAACTATGTGCACTGCTTTCCTCAGGAAGCTGTATATGGGTCAGGTAAAGACAGTGCGGGACTATAGCGCGACCATGAACAACAGCAAGAATGTGTCGAAGAAGATGGCGGCTCCCCCCTGCAACCTTTGCTGCATCCCACTGCTGATAGAGATGGGCGTCATCCAGGGCCCAACTCCTCCACTGCGCTCCAAAAAGGTGAGTGTCTCTGTTGTGTCAGTGCTATTAATGACAACATGTGGAACTGACCCCTGAACTGATTGTATTGTGTATCCATCTGAACAATGTCAAGAGAAGCTAACGTTTGAGCCACTGTGTTCTCTTTCCTGTCTCTGAAAATGTAGGGGAGCAATAGGACTTGCCAGAGGAGACGCATAGTTCACCCAGCACAGCAAGAAGAGGACTGGTCACCCCTCTGAGCCTGGTTCCTCTCTAGGTTTTCTTCCTAAATTTGACCTTCAGGGAGTTTTTCCTAGCCGCAGGGTATCAACTTGTTCAACTTGTTGATGTGTGCTCTGTCGGATTCAGGCTGGGTGATTGTAAAAGCACTTTGTGACAACTTTGTTGTCAAAAGGGCTTTGTAAAATAAATTTGATTGATTTGATTGCGAAGAACCACGATGTGATGATCTACTTATTCTAACCTATTTAAACAAATGAAAGATCCACCTCCACATCTTTGTCTGCTCTGAAATGTATGTTATTTCCCTACAAAGTAGTAACTAATCCCATGAATGTTAGAGAATGGAATGTCAGAAGGGATGACTGATCAGCTTTGATAAAAACGTATCTAATATCTGGTCCTCGGCCACTCTGATGAGAGGTTCTGCTATTGTTCAGGAATGAGACCAGGTTGTCTTGGGTCTTTGTGTTGGACGACTCTCTTCCTTGGCATTCCATTTTTTGATTGTAGCAGTTTCCCCAAAATGGCTCTCTGGATTTCAGGGATATGGAGGTGGTCCTCCGTTCCATGTTTACCCACACTGTAAAAAAAATAATAATAAAAAAACGGTCAATGATGTTGACCGTAAAATTTAAGTAAAATACCCTAAATCAAAAAATGTGTAAAAACATTAAATTAACGGTAAATCTCATTAAAATGTTTACAGAAAAATTCCGTTATTTTACAGATTTTCCCCAAATAATTATGATCAATCACTTTCAATAAATGGACAATTGTAAAAATATTGCAGGTAAATACTATTCTTTTACAGATTTTTTTCCAAATAATTATGATTAATCACCTTCAATAAAGGAACAATCCTAAAATTTCTGCAGGTAAATACGATTATTTTACAGTCATTCGCTAAATTATTACGTTCAGACACCAACAAAATTACTGTGAATATCCTCAACTGAAAACATACTCAAGCAATACAAAATATATACATTATTTTCACTGTTTCAATTAAAATGCCGGAGGAAATGTCGTAGGAAACTACAAATATAGTAAACATCACTATTGATTCTAAAATCCTTTTATTCAATGTATTCAGATGTAAATGTACAATATCACCAAATTATTCACAAACAGTTCTTTAGAGCACCCCAGGAGAAACTGAAAAACTAGAAATTGTGCTTCTCCATGTGTGTCTGTTAGCATTTCTATCAAAAGGATGTCAAGACTTTTCCTTTCAAATGGATCGAGGAAGAAACAAATTGTGCTGTTGAGCTCAGGGAGTTATGGTCTTCTTCATTCTCCTAACCCTTGGGGGCTCTGTATAAGGTAGTTCTGATAACATTTAAGAATCCTGACTATACAGTGTATTATTAAGTAATATTAAAACATACCACACAAGGTCAATAAATCTGTCACAGAAGTGCATCACAGCAGAAATATCAAACTTCTTCCAAATGGGCAGTAATCGTCTGGATCAGCTCCTGGAGAGGACACACACAGAGAGAAATATATTACAGAAAGGTATTTAATGTAAGAAGTAGGATTTTTTTTATAGTTCATTTTAAATGAACACTTCTGGACTTATACAGCAAATCAGTGTTGTATCATTTTCCCAAGCAACTGCTGAAAATAGTGACTACATTTCCTCAGGTTCTTAGCTCTGCACTGTGGTAAAGCAAACCCACACACAAATCAAGCAGTGTGTACGTTAACACAGCTCCCAGCTAAGAAGCTACAGTGAAGACTTCTGCTAAACACATGGTGTAAATGACAACTGTTCAGGTCAATGTGGCTTGTTTGGACTTTTGAAGTGAGCTACCTTTTTCAAGTTAGAGGTTTTTACTAGGGCTGAACGATATTCTGTTTTAGCATCAACATCGCGATGTGCGCATGCGCGATAGTCACATCGTCGGAACATGCGATGTGGAGGAGGTGAGCACCCATAAATGTATTAAGAGAACGATAGCACCAGGGTAGCACCATGGATGCATTAAGAGAACTGGATACAGTGTTCGGCAGGAAGCCCCGTACATTCCAATGAGAGGCTCCAAACCATCGATGTGTTAAGAGAACGCATAAAGCCAACATGGAGCTTCCGCGTTGACTGGCCCATGACGTCATGATGGACATACACACTAGCAACGATTTGTTTGTGTTGTCGTAGCAACCGATAGCAACATGCGCGTTCACGAGCTTCTCCCTCGTGTCTCTTAAATCCACGGTCATGTAGCAAACTCATGAACTCACCATTTCATTGTCTAAAATATTCACTAACGTTTTCGTTGTTCCAGATCGTTAAAATGCTTAGCTAAATAAACAATGTATTTAGACAACCAAGGAGATGTAATAATAGTAATATTATACATAATTAATAATAATAATAATGAATATTATACATAAACGGCTACAAAAACCAGGATGTTGACCAAAAACAGGTACTTTGTCTGGAGTGTTATAAAGTTGTGGCCACAAAACAAGGAAACACCACCAATTTGGCTGATCACTTAAAACGGCACCACAAAACTCTTTACGACAAGTCAACCAAAACAAAAAACTATTTGCGATGCCTTTGCCAGTGTGACACCTTACCAGAAAGACTCTCAATGACGGAAACAAATAACAGACGCAATAACGTTTTATATCGCTAAAGATATATGATGATGATGTCTTTGTGCTGACAAACTGGCAGTGATATGGCCATTAGTATTCACATTATACATTCACATTCTTTATGTCAGGATAACATGAATACTCACTGGCTCCTAAGATCTTGTGGCAGGAGACCTTTCATTTCCAAAATGTCTGATTCATGAGGGGAAAACACACAGACAAATTAGTCATTAGTCAGATTACTGTTGAAGACATAGGCATGCAAAAATATTAATTAACATCCTCACACATACATTCATTCTTACATTATGTTTTTATTATGACTGATGTGAACTTGGTTTCATTCTCTGTATGTTTTTGCCTCGGCTTGCTTACCTGTCCCTGGGTTTAAAGCTGCACCCCAGCAGCCGGTAATATCTTGTCACTTCTGGTTCTTCAGCCTTCTCATTATCACACAGGTGATGCACAACGACAGGTTATTTGCTGTGTGAAGTACAGATGGACACAGTGAAGAATATGGTAAATGGATTGTTCTTGCATATATAGTGCTTTTCTAGAATAATCAACCACTCAAAGCACTCTATAATACATGTCAATCATTCACCCATTCACACACTGATGGCCGGCTCTACCAGGGTGCTAACCCATGAGGAAACTCATGAGGGAGCCCTAATTATTTACACTCAACCAGATAAGGAACACCAGATGAGAGATAAGGATGGTACAAATGATAAGCATTCAACCTCATTCAGTCTCTCAGACTGATCAGGATTCATTAGGCAAATAGTATAATTCATATAAATACCTCTTAAACATTCAAATTAAAATGTTCTGTAGTATAGGCTATATCATTTTTAACTTACTTTTCCCTTTGGCAATCACCACCTTGCCTTGATGAGCATCTCTCTGGAATTAAATTAATAATAGTGAATATGTAATGTAATGTAAACACGTACATAGAACTTAACATGCATTTACATTCATTGAAACTTAGACTGTTTGTTACCCTCACATACTGTTCAGGTCAAAATTGACCTGTTTTGACATTAGACAGCAGGGGGACAGGCCTGTAGTTCAAAAAGGTGGTATAGATATATGTTATGAGGACTTTCTTGGACCGGGTCAAATTTGACCTGGACCATACTGTGAGGACATTGGATATGAACAGTTTGTTAGGGTTAAGTAAATTAAATATCAATTAAACGAAAAAGAAAGAGATTAGCATAAATCCTTACAGTTACACAATGTTTGTGTAAGTTAACATTTTGGATGTTATAACAAGCTTTTAACTGTTCACTCCAACTGATATTTTTACTTTATTTTTACTTATTGTGTTGTTACTGTGTGTAATGCTGCAGCTACACTGCAATTCCCCATGTCAATGAAGTATCTATCACATCTGACCATCTGAAGCTAACAAGGCAGCAGGGGACTAACACAAAAAGTTTCCAGTTAGTTCTAATGAGCATAATATTACACTAGACCAGTCATATCTATTTCACACACACACACACACACACACACACACACACACACACACACACACACACACACACACACACACACACACACACACACACACACACACACACACACACACAGTGACCAGAAGTTAGGCTGCATTATAACATGTAAAGTAATTGTAGCCAAGTGGGCAGAACCAATGTGCGGGTTGAGTCAAGCAGCTCAATTCAGGTTTCCACAATACATCAGAATCAGACTCAAGATTGAGCCCAGCTGGTGTGGGTCACGACTAAATCATGGGGACTGGGTTAGGGGAGACACTATGTACACTATATGTTTCTAATAATTAAACTGACATTTAGATTGTGCAACATTATTTAGTTGCATCCCTCACATTTAACACTTACGATCACACATTGGCTGCTGCAGAATTCTCTAACTGTCTTGTGATTGAACCCTCACTGGACTGCATGAGGTCTGAGGAGTAACAACACTGGACTGTCTGAGGTTCAATTCTGGAGGAGTAATGACTGGCGCAGGTGGACTGGACCTGGCTGGTTCTTGGTTGTTTCTCAAATGGCTTTCACTAGAAGTGGTTAGCTGCCTGTTAGTCCCTCTGATGTTGGGAAAACATACGTAGTTCAAGATAAGTACACATTGTTTAACTAGTGCTGGATAATTCTTTTTCCAACCACTTTGGCAGTTAAGCAACAAGTGTCTGAATCTGTTGACACTACCTTCCTTTTCTTTTTAAATATGCTGGCCCCTCATCTTCCTCCTCTGTCTGTAAATCTGAGACGTTTAAAGCCAAAAGCAGCTTATGTCGTGCCTCATTGTAGGTGTCTGTAGAATATCGTTTTTGATAAGTATTCTGCATTCTACCTGCAGAGACCACTTTAAGACTGGTTTCTGACATAATTCACTAATTAGAAACAGGTCTGAACCAACACACCATAGTACAAATTAAAAAACGGTTTTAATGTCTACTTACCACTAGTATACCTGATGACCACATCAAACAAACCCCAAGTTTCACCGGGCAACTCCTCTCTCTTCACGGCCCTAGAGCAACGTTCTGCTGAAGCATAGGGAGGCCAGTAACTCATGCCATCTTTGACCCATGATGCTGGTACCACTTCTGTCTCCTTTTTATTTGTAGAAATGAAGTCCACAATATAAAACATTCTGTGTAGAATAAGAAAAACATATTATCGGTATATCATTATCAAAGTTCCAACCCTTTACACTTTCAAATTGGAAAATCTGTCCTTTAATAAACGCCTAAATAAATGCCTTCAAAGATTAAAACAAACCACATTAAACTTGAATAATGTTAGAATTTTTAATCCAGTTCAGATATAAGTATTTATTCACTTATCTGTAGGCTCAACTGATTACAGTTTAGCATCAAGGAGTAAAACAAAGTTGATAACAACATGGCTTTATTAAGTAATGTTAACATATCAAGGCATAAATATTGTATTCAAGTATAAAAGCCTAAGTTAAAGCTGTGTATAAAGGAATGATTCAGAGAAATGTAATATGTATTGGGGAAATAAAGTGTCTGTCCTGCAGACAAGACATATACACAAATAACTGCAACCGTCCCAAGTCCTCGATATAAACCGCAACAAAGTTAAAACTTTAATCTCTGCGGACAATGTCGCATTTATCAACTGCAGAAGTAACAAAATGTCTGAAATAATCTGATTGTTATACTGCTGCTATACTTATTTTCTGACACAGAAAGACATTACTGTAGATACTGAGCTAACTTACAATTTATAAATCCTTAATTGTCGGTTATATCAGCTAGCTACCATTAGCCTATAGTTAACTGTTTAAGCACACAAAATCATCCTGTCAAAATACGTGAACCGCTAAACTAATATGCAACACAGACAATGTAGAAATCTAACTTTTGTCAATCTGGATCTGGCAATTATAATGTGGATAAATGGCTAGCTATATAGTTAGATAGACAGTATCTTTACTCTACCTGCACTGGTTCCTTCTTTTCGGTCCACTGAGGTAAAATTGTAACTGTCAGTTGTTCACCGGAGGCTCGCCTTCTGCGCGAGCAATGATGAGCGCAAGGAATTCTCAGTTATTGGTTTAAAAACCAAGCAATCAGAATACACAACTAAATACATTCTGTTCAGAAACATGTCAATTTGTCTCTTAAAACTCTCTTATAGCCAAAATGGGAGAAAAAATGTAATCACAATTTGCCGTGCAGTTGCCCGGACTGCAGCATTTAAGTCGGCTTGCAGTCGGCCCAGATGCCACCCCCTGACACTGACTCTCAGCCGAGTCTGCCTTAACTGAACCGAGCTCGCCCCGACTCCTGCTGCTAGCTGGGACACGCGCGTTACTCTATGCGTTGTTCCAATTGGTCAATGCAATGCAATTGCTATAATATCAAAGGCGAATATGTCAGCTAAACTCTACCAAAATGATAGGAGATGTTATTATTTGAGAACGTTGACGGTTAAGACAGATGCTACTGTTGTTGGTAAACTATTAATGTTAGTCAAAGTTAACATATATAACCTAAATGCCAATTGGAGTTGTATGATATAATTTAATTAACCTTGCAGCCTGAGCACAAGTGAGCCCATGCTCTTCCTAAAAGTCTAATGCACGTTCACATGAATGCCCTGACCCCAAGTGGCCCTGCAGAACATTTCCCAGAGCATCAAACCATTCCACCGGCTGGTCATGTTCCCACAGTGCATCCTTAAGACACATGTAGAAGAAAAAGTTGTCCTAGGTGGGGCGGGGTTTGCCCCTCCTTGGACAGCTGTCGGTAGGTAGATGAACCGGTGCACCACACAAACCGTGTATGTTGGAAAATCTATTCTTTACTCACTCTCCTGTGCAGATCTGAAAATTATATTTAAACCGCATACGATATAACCTAGATTTCCAAGACAAAATGTACGTATTTTAGTTGGCATGGCATTATGTTTTTAATTTCCAACCACAGAAGAAAGATATACCTGTAGAAGACTTAACATTCAATTCCACAAAGCATCAGTAATAATAAAGCATTGTTTTAGCATGTAAAGTCAACATTCAATTGGCACAAAACTTTGCAATTCAGGTGTTTAATCTGCATCAATGATTAGTATTACAATTTCCTAAGAAATTAGTAGCATCTCTGTGCAAATTATGAGCATGCGCGCACACACACACACACACCTTTTTCAAAACCGCATTCCCTTCCAGCATGTATTGCAGACAAAACAGCAGTTTAATCAATTTCAGTCAATCACTTCCTATT
>CM055731.1:8118074-8141783 GCA_029465975.1 Dallia pectoralis
CAGTGCACATAGTTACTGTATCTGTATATGTGCTAGGCGGATAATGAAAAGCTAAGACATTACAGTATGATTCATTTTATGGTTCATATTGTGCATTTTTTACCACTAAATAATTCATTTACAGCAGCCATGTGGAGGCAGTTTAAGAGGTCACAAGACTACAATACCTGTCTCTGGAAGTCTGAGTCTTTGGGGCAGGGAGTTTAGTCTCTGCACTGGCCTGCACCAGGTCCAGGGGGATAGCCTGAGCTATCGGGGGCAGGCGGTGGCAGCGACGGACAGTGTTTTGGGACCTGGTGGACTTGCAGGGCTTGTCGGTCACTACTTTGGAGGAGTTGCTGGGGCGTGGTGTTGGAGGAAACAGGTGCAACTTGCAGTCGTTTGCGATCTGGGGAAATATAAGGAACTTTCTTAGTTTCTTCATCATGGTGCCATCATTTACTTATTCAACCATTTAAGTGTTACATGGTATTCCTCCTGCTTACCTGCTTGTGCATGTCCCCTGGTGACTTGGTGGAGCCGTCCCAGAACCCAGCCCGGACCGGATGATCCTCCTCAGCCTTAGCCAAAATCTGAGGCAGATGTATTATTGACTTCTGCTCATCTCTGGCTATAGGGGGCAGCTTCACGTACTTGGATGGGGCTGGGGTGACCTCTGTCAGGAGTACACTCCGAGACATGGGAAGTGAGTCTTCAGCAGAACCTCTTTTCCCTGTGTACTGCAGCTTACGGATCTGGAACTGCTGCGCCGCAATCGCTTCCTGAAGCTGATGTTTCTCGGCTTCCAGCTGGTTGATTCTTCTCCTGTTTCCTTCCAGCTGTTCTTTGGCAATGCAGTCCTCAGCCTTCAGCCGGGCCTGGCCATTTTTCACTTTGAGCGTTTGCTCCTGCAAAGCCATGTTCAGGGTGTGGAGCCCATCCTGAATGAACCTAAAGGCCATTCTCATGGCTGCCTTGCAGGACATGGCCTCTGCGATGTTTTCCACCATTAAGGAAAGATCTGCTCTTGACTGGTTGGCCAAGTTGGGGTCCATCAGAATGCGGCTCACTGATGGTGGTTGAAGCTTCTCCATCTCTTTGGGATCCTGCCACCAGCGCCACACACACTCTGATGTACCAGCAGCTTCCTTCTGGGTATTTTTCAATCCACAGAGCTCATGAAGACGAGTGAAGCAAGCTTCCATGTCTGACATGAACTTCTGGATCTTGGGTCTCTCCTCAGTCATGTCCTTCACTTCCGGGATGTCCTTGTCCATCTCAGTCAAGCCCTGGCCTACAGCAATCAACCAATCAGTCACATGTTATTTATGTTAGTTATACCATATTTCACATTCTGGCCTAGACACCAAATAACAAACACCAGAAAATTATACATATACTCTTATTATACAATACATTATAATTACAATAAACAGTGGAGCGGAAGGTGGTTTTGTCAAAGGAATGTATAAAAAAACAGCCTTTGACATGACTTTGATTATAGCACACATCAGTACCAGATAATCAGTATTAATTGTGTGTGTTAAGCCGTTTAATTGCCACTAGTTCACTCACTCATGTCTTGGAGCGACTGCAGTACTTCGCTGAGGTCCGCTTCCTGGTCCAAGTTAGACTTCATCAGCGACTGGATGTCAGAGTGCTGCTGGGCACGCATTATCAATACCTGGTCCTCATCAATAGGCGACGAGGCAAAGCGGAAACTGGCGAGTGCCGAGTTCACACTATCCAGGATGACGCGCTGCTCATACAAGACTTCCTGTAGGTAGAAAGGAGGTCAAGTTGAATAGTTGGATCCCACCTACTTTATAATTTTTAATCCAATAATAAAATCACGTGTGTATATACCAGGTGAATTGTCTTCCACTTGTCTTATATTAATGTCCTGGAATATGACTCACCTGTTCAGCTCTCATCACTTTAGCACTCTCCAATTTTCTCAATAGGTCCTCAACATAATTTGGTACTTTCTCAAGTGTAGAAAGTATCTCGTCCAAATCTGTCATTGTTGGTTTATCCTCCATGGTCGTTAATGATACTTGTTATTATTTGAAAATAACACTAAGTAGCATTTACCGTGATCGTTCTCTCGTCAGATGACTGGAAATTAACATACTGATGGAACAGAGATGATGTCTCACTATTTATAGCCGAACATCTGTTTGTTACGTCATAAACAGATGCCCCTGACCATGTCTCTCTTTACAGGATGGGGTGCCATTGACTTTTTCTCATTGGTTTTAGTTTGTAGCACATTTCACTTTGGTACCCATCATTTTAGGGCAAAAGTTAAATTAACATAGGCCTATTTTGCGACGCTTTACGCCCGGGGACATGATCTTTATTTAGAGAAATTAAGATGAATCAACCTCGTGTACCATCGTCAGTCTCCCTTATGATTCCTTATGCGACACCTCGCCACAATTACCAACGGAGAGATAGATATCTACATCATGTACCTCAAAACCGAATTGACAGTTTTACATAAAGGAGTGCCAAGAATAAAGATATGTAGAGAATAGCGCCCTATAGAAAAGTGTTGTAGGATTAAAGCAAAGGCACGCCCATCTTGCATTATAAATAATGGTGGCTGTTTATACAAGAGTGTTTTACATCCAAACAGTATGGTTTTCATGGTAGCATATAATACTTTAATAAGGACCAGTCAACTTTTTTTGCTATGTGTGCCGAATCTACTCTTGACATGGCGCAAAAATCGCAATGTCTGCCTGAAATTACATACTCAAATCTAATCTTCATTTAATAAATTGGTGGGGCACAAACCATGAAGACAAACCACAAAAATATGATCAATGCACGGACCAGCACCACAAAGTCCAAATAATAAAATATGCATTTACTCACCAAGGCTGATGGCTCACTTAAAGAGAAAAGCCGCAAGGCGGATCTTCCTCTGGGCAACCTTTTCAATTCTTTGGGAATGAAGTCACGTAGCTCCTGAATAAGCTGGCTTTCGATGGACAACATGGCCAATGCGTTGAGTCGCTGCTGTCCCATTAACTTTACCAGTGGTTTGTGTAATAACACAATCCCCGAGTGTTTGATGTGCCCCAAGTCGCTTAACTTGCAAGTTTCTCCTCCAATTTCACAGCATAAAACCGGTGCTCCAGAATAAAATCCACTGTATTCATTGTTCTAATCCGTTAGCGAAGCTGACAAGCTAGCTACTACAACACAGCTACAACGCTCTTCTGCAGGCTAATGTTAGCGCCAGACAGACAGACAATCAGGTCTGAAATACAAACTGACGCTGGGCTACGAGCTGACTGCCCCACTAGGCAAAAAAAATGGTGCGATTGACTTTACCACGCTTACATTCTGAGCATGCGCATTAATGTTTTCACACGTTTAATGTACTTTGCATTGGGAGAGGGGCTAGCCCCACCTCACGCTTAGTCTATGGCCGACTGCGAACTCGAATCGGCTAAATGCAGTCTGAAGCAGCAAGGCAGCGACCAATGAACATGAAATAAAAGCCTAACACAAATTACATGCAATTGAGAAAAAAATTATAGTCATAATTCATAGATAATATATTATGAAAGTAATCTTCGAGAAATAAAACTAACATCTTTTGTTGGAGTTTTTCTGTTGCCCCACCTGCCCCTAATGGGCAGTTGCCACTGGCTCAGGACCAGAACTAAGTATGAACTTATGGTAAAGGTCATTTAAAAGAAGACACTCTGAATTTTGTGGAAATGTTGAAATAAATCAATTACTAATTGAATTGAATAAACTAATTGAATATTCAACAAATATTTTGTAAGAGGACCCCTAGGTGTCGAGTTTCCACGGTGCCCGAAATGTACCCAAGTGGCCAAATGATGAAGTTGTGCTATGAAGTACATACAAAATGCAAGAGAAATGACAACTTCATTAAAGATCAATCAAAGTTATCAACAAACACTGGCATAGGTGCATAGACAAAACAAACGGCACACAGTGAGAATAAAACTATATACAAAACTATTTACAAAATCACTGTTTAGGACACCCTACACTACCGTTTGTGCCATTTCTGAAAACAGTTTCTTGCTGCAGTAAGACACATAGAGACATGACAAGTCATGCAGGTAAGGGTGTCTTTGAATGGCAGTAAGCACAGCAACGTCTCCATGCGGTACCATTTTGGCCTTGGGGCACATTGAGGCCAGCAGTAATGTAAATGGGAAAGTGGGCAGGAGCTGTAGAAGGTGCTGAGGCCGTGGCTGGTGCAGGAGCTGAGGATGGTGCAGGAGCTGAGGCTGGTGCAGGAGCTGAGGCTGGTGCAGGAGCTGAGGCTGGTGCAGGAGCTGAGGCTGGTGCAGGAGCTGAGGCAGGGGATGTGTAGGCACACTTTGAATCAGCCAGTACAAAAAGCCTGTGACCCCATTTAGTGGGTTTGTCACGCATGTACTGTTTTGAAGTCACCATCCTCTCATCAATGGACAGGTTCTGGGCAGGCTGAAAAACAATACAGAGCAAAAGTAGAATCTCTCTACCAGGGCTCCAACACCAGACACATGTGGAGTGGTCTTAGAGCCATTACGGACTACAAAGGGAACACAAGTAGTGTGGGGGAGGTGACAGCCTCTCTCCCGGAGGAACTCAACACCTTTTTCTCACGGTTTGAGAGCAACACTGATGGCTTGGACATTGCATGGGACCAGGGCGGGTGCCCACTCCAAGTAACCAGGGCAGACGTGTGTAAATCACTTAAAAGGATTAACATACACAGACAACATCCCTGGTCGTGCTCTCAAAGCATGTGCTGATCAACTGGCTGATGTATTTACTGATATATTCAACCTATCGCTCTATCAGTCAGAGGTCCCCACCTGCTTCAAGAAGTCCATCATTGTCCCTGTTCCAAAAAAGCCAAAAGTCCTCTGCATGAATGACTACCGCCCTGTTGCACTAACGCCCACCATCATGAAGTGCTTCGAGCAGTTAGTCAAAGCCCACATTACAGCCTCCATGCCTGCTGCATTGGACCCATACCAGTTTGCCTACAGACCAAACAGATCCACAGAAGATGCCATCTCTCTGTCCCTCGATCCACTCCACACTCTCTCACCTGGACAAAAGGAACACATATGTGCGAATGCTTTTCATAGACTACAGCTCAGCGTTCAACACCTTTGAACTTCTGATCTGTTATCAGTACAGACGATGGCCTTGCCTGTTGTTTCTGTAGTTGATCTAAATCCTGTGTAATTACTGAATGCATTTTCTTTTTTGTCCACTAGGATGTGTGGCATTCCATGCAGGATGAGTTCATCCGTCAGTACAAACACTTTGAAGGCTTGATTGGCCGTTGCTACCCTGGGTCAGGAATTACCATGGAGTTTACCATCGGAGACATGCTGGAATACTCCTCAAGCATTGCCCAGTCACATTCATCTCAAGAATATATGTGTGTGTACCTTGATCTCTGTTGCATTACTGTCTGTCTCACAAAAGAAACACTACTATTAACTGAAATGAAACTGCTGTCGCCGTGTGGCCAATAGGAAGTGATTGACTGAAATTGATTAAACTGCTGTTTTGTCTGCAATACATGCTGGAAGGGAATGCGGTTTTGAAAAAGGTTTTGAAAAAGTGTGTGTGTGTGTGCGCGCATGCTCATAATTTGCACAGAGATGCTACTAATTTCTTAGGAAATTGTAATACTAATCACTGATGCAGATTAAACTCCTGAATTGCAAAGTTTTGTGCCAATTGAATGTTGACTTTACATGCTAAAACAATGCTTTATTATTACTGATGCTTTGTGGAATTGAATGTTAAGTCTTCTACAGGTATATCTTTCTTCTGTGGTTGGAAATTAAAAACATAATGCCATGCCAACTAAAATAAGTACATTTTGTCTTGGAAATCTAGGTTATATCGTATGCGGTTTAAATATAATTTTCAGATCTGCACAGGAGAGTGAGTAAAGAATAGATTTTCCAACGTACACGGTTTGTGTGGTGCACCGGTTCATCTACCTACCGACAGCTGTCCAAGGAGGGGCAAACCCCGCCCCACCTAGGACAACTTTTTCTTCTACATGTGTCTTAAGGATGCACTGTGGGAACATGACCAGCCGGTGGAATGGTTTGATGCTCTGGGAAATGTTCTGCAGGGCCACTTGGGGTCAGGGCATTCATGTGATGCACTGTGCTCAGGCTGCAAGGTTAATTCAATTATATCATACAACTCCAATTGGCATTCAGGTTATATTTGTTAACTTTGACTAGTTTACCAACAACAGTAGCAGCAGTAGTCTTACTCTTAACCGTCCAGGTTCTCAAATAATAACATCTCCTGTCATTTTGGTAGATAGTTTAGCTGGCATATTCGGCTTTGATATTGTAGCAATTGCATTGACCAATTGGAAAGACGCATAGAGCAACGCGCGTGTCTGGAGTGCCAAATATAACCACGCCCACCGCTGCAAACACGTTTTTTTTTTTTTTACAACAGGAAGTACAGTTGCTATCCAACTATAAGGGCTGAAACGCAGACAGAAATGTTACGGTTCTTTTGTCCTGTCCAAATAAAAAATGATAATAAAAAATATATATAACTCAGACTAACCATTTTGAAGCAGAGACAGAATCACAAGCACACATTTTAAGACAAAGTTACACAAGCATTTTAGAAAACTGACTAACTTAATTTATTGCACAACAAATTAAAATAGTATTGAAGTTCACATGACGAGTTCTCTCTGCACTTGCCAATATGAAGTAAGCTATTCCTATTACATGAAGATGAACGGTTGCAAATGCCTTGTATGCTTTTAACTTTGAACGTTATATAAACGTTATACACTCACAACATGTTTTGTTATTGGGTTTTTATTGTTTAATGTGCTCAATCATTTAGCTGATTATTGCACCTAAGATGTTGGTCATTGAAGTGCCACTTAACTTAAACCGTTGACATTTGGTGAACTAGCTAAATATGTAATTTAATATTATTGGCACCATGGGTAAACATGGAACGGAGGACTACCTCTATATCCCTGAACTCCGAAGAGCCATTTTGGGGAACCTGCTGCAATCAAACAACAAAATGCCAAGGAAGAGAGTCGTCCAACACGAAGACCCAAGACAAACTGGTCTCATTCCTGAACAATAGCAGAACCTCTCATCAGAGTGGTCGAGGACCAGATATTAGATATGTTTTTATCAAAGCTGATCAGTCGTCCCTTCTGACATTCCATTCTCTAAAATTCATGGGATTAGTTACTACTTTGTAGGGAAATAACATACATTTCAGAGCAGACAAAGATGTGGAAGTGGATCTTTCATTTGTTTAAATAGGTTAGAATAAGTAGATCATCACATCGTGGTTCTTCGCAATCAAATCAATCAAATTTATTTTACAAAGCCCTTTTGACAACAAAGTTGTCACAAAGTGCTTTTACAATCACCCAGCCTGAATCCGACAGAGCACACATCAACAAGTTGAACAAGTTGATACCCTGCGGCTAGGAAAAACTCCCTGAAGGTCAAATTTAGGAAGAAAACCTAGAGAGGAACCAGGCTCAGAGGGGTGACCAGTCCTCTTCTTGCTGTGCTGGGTGAACTATGCGTCTCCTCTGGCAAGTCCTATTGCTCCCCTACATTTTCAGAGACAGGAAAGAGAACACAGTGGCTCAAACGTTAGCTTCTCTTGACATTGTTCAGATGGATACACAATACAATCAGTTCAGGGGTCAGTTCCACATGTTGTCATTAATAGCACTGACACAACAGAGACACTCACCTTTTTGGAGCGCAGTGGAGGAGTTGGGCCCTGGATGACGCCCATCTCTATCAGCAGTGGGATGCAGCAAAGGTTGCAGGGGGGAGCCGCCATCTTCTTCGACACATTCTTGCTGTTGTTCATGGTCGCGCTATAGTCCCGCACTGTCTTTACCTGACCCATATACAGCTTCCTGAGGAAAGCAGTGCACATAGTTACTGTATCTGTATATGTGCTAGGCGGATAATGAAAAGCTAAGACATTACAGTATGATTCATTTTATGGTTCATATTGTGCATTTTTACCACTAAATAATTCATTTACAGCAGCCATGTGGAGGCAGTTTAAGAGGTCACAAGACTACAATACCTGTCTCTGGAAGTCTGAGTCTTTGGGGCAGGGAGTTTAGTCTCTGCACTGGCCTGCACCAGGTCCAGGGGGATAGCCTGAGCTATCGGGGGCAGGCGGTGGCAGCGACGGACAGTGTTTTGGGACCTGGTGGACTTGCAGGGCTTGTCGGTCACTACTTTGGAGGAGTTGCTGGGGCGTGGTGTTGGAGGAAACAGGTGCAACTTGCAGTCGTTTGCGATCTGGGGAAATATAAGGAACTTTCTTAGTTTCTTCATCATGGTGCCATCATTTACTTATTCAACCATTTAAGTGTTACATGGTATTCCTCCTGCTTACCTGCTTGTGCATGTCCCCTGGTGACTTGGTGGAGCCGTCCCAGAACCCAGCCCGGACCGGATGATCCTCCTCAGCCCTAGCCAAAATCTGAGGCAGATGTATTATTGACTTCTGCTCATCTCTGGCTATAGGGGGCAGCTTCACGTACTTGGATGGGGCTGGGGTGACCTCTGTCAGGAGTACACTCCGAGACATGGGAAGTGAGTCTTCAGCAGAACCTCTTTTCCCTGTGTACTGCAGCTTACGGATCTGGAACTGCTGCGCCGCAATCGCTTCCTGAAGCTGATGTTTCTCGGCTTCCAGCTGGTTGATTCTTCTCCTGTTTCCTTCCAGCTGTTCTTTGGCAATGCAGTCCTCAGCCTTCAGCCGGGCCTGGCCATTTTTCACTTTGAGCGTTTGCTCCTGCAAAGCCATGTTCAGGGTGTGGAGCCCATCCTGAATGAACCTAAAGGCCATTCTCATGGCTGCCTTGCAGGACATGGCCTCTGCGATGTTTTCCACCATTAAGGAAAGATCTGCTCTTGACTGGTTGGCCAAGTTGGGGTCCATCAGAATGCGGCTCACTGATGGTGGTTGAAGCTTCTCCATCTCTTTGGGATCCTGCCACCAGCGCCACACACACTCTGATGTACCAGCAGCTTCCTTCTGGGTATTTTTCAATCCACAGAGCTCATGAAGACGAGTGAAGCAAGCTTCCATGTCTGACATGAACTTCTGGATCTTGGGTCTCTCCTCAGTCATGTCCTTCACTTCCGGGATGTCCTTGTCCATCTCAGTCAAGCCCTGGCCTACAGCAATCAACCAATCAGTCACATGTTATTTATGTTAGTTATACCATATTTCACATTCTGGCCTAGACACCAAATAACAAACACCAGAAAATTATACATATACTCTTATTATACAATACATTATAATTACAATAAACAGTGGAGCGGAAGGTGGTTTTGTCAAAGGAATGTATAAAAAAACAGCCTTTGACATGACTTTGATTATAGCACACATCAGTACCAGATAATCAGTATTAATTGTGTGTGTTAAGCCGTTTAATTGCCACTAGTTCACTCACTCATGTCTTGGAGCGACTGCAGTACTTCGCTGAGGTCCGCTTCCTGGTCCAAGTTAGACTTCATCAGCGACTGGATGTCAGAGTGCTGCTGGGCACGCATTATCAATACCTGGTCCTCATCAATAGGCGACGAGGCAAAGCGGAAACTGGCGAGTGCCGAGTTCACACTATCCAGGATGACGCGCTGCTCATACAAGACTTCCTGTAGGTAGAAAGGAGGTCAAGTTGAATAGTTGGATCCCACCTACTTTATAATTTTTAATCCAATAATAAAATCACGTGTGTATATACCAGGTGAATTGTCTTCCACTTGTCTTATATTAATGTCCTGGAATATGACTCACCTGTTCAGCTCTCATCACTTTAGCACTCTCCAATTTTCTCAATAGGTCCTCAACATAATTTGGTACTTTCTCAAGTGTAGAAAGTATCTCGTCCAAATCTGTCATTGTTGGTTTATCCTCCATGGTCGTTAATGATACTTGTTATTATTTGAAAATAACACTAAGTAGCATTTACCGTGATCGTTCTCTCGTCAGATGACTGGAAATTAACATACTGATGGAACAGAGATGATGTCTCACTATTTATAGCCGAACATCTGTTTGTTACGTCATAAACAGATGCCCCTGACCATGTCTCTCTTTACAGGATGGGGTGCCATTGACTTTTTCTCATTGGTTTTAGTTTGTAGCACATTTCACTTTGGTACCCATCATTTTAGGGCAAAAGTTAAATTAACATAGGCCTATTTTGCGACGATTTACGCCCGGGGACATGATCTTTATTTAGAGAAATTAAGATGAATCAACCTCGTGTACCATCGTCAGTCTCCCTTATGATTCCTTATGCGACACCTCGCCACAATTACCAACGGAGAGATAGATATCTACATCATGTACCTCAAAACCGAATTGACAGTTTTACATAAAGGAGTGCCAAGAATAAAGATATGTAGAGAATAGCGCCCTATAGAAAAGTGTTGTAGGATTAAAGCAAAGGCACGCCCATCTTGCATTATAAATAATGGTGGCTGTTTATACAAGAGTGTTTTACATCCAAACAGTATGGTTTTCATGGTAGCATATAATACTTTAATAAGGACCAGTCAACTTTTTTTGCTATGTGTGCCGAATCTACTCTTGACATGGCGCAAAAATCGCAATGTCTGCCTGAAATTACATACTCAAATCTAATCTTCATTTAATAAATTGGTGGGGCACAAACCATGAAGACAAACCACAGAAATATGATCAATGCACGGACCAGCACCACAAAGTCCAAATAATAAAATATGCATTTACTCACCAAGGCTGATGGCTCACTTAAAGAGAAAAGCCGCAAGGCGGATCTTCCTCTGGGCAACCTTTTCAATTCTTTTGGGAATGAAGTCACGTAGCTCCTGAATAAGCTGGCTTTCGATGGACAACATGGCCAATGCGTTGAGTCGCTGCTGTCCCATTAACTTTACCAGTGGTTTGTGTAATAACACAATCCCCGAGTGTTTGATGTGCCCCAAGTCGCTTAACTTGCAAGTTTCTCCTCCAATTTCACAGCATAAAACCGGTGCTCCAGAATAAAATCCACTGTATTCATTGTTCTAATCCGTTAGCGAAGCTGACAAGCTAGCTACTACAACACAGCTACAACGCTCTTCTGCAGGCTAATGTTAGCGCCAGACAGACAGACAATCAGGTCTGAAATACAAACTGACGCTGGGCTACGAGCTGACTGCCCCACTAGGCAAAAAAAATGGTGCGATTGACTTTACCACGCTTACATTCTGAGCATGCGCATTAATGTTTTCACACGTTTAATGTACTTTGCATTGGGAGAGGGGCTAGCCCCACCTCACGCTTAGTCTATGGCCGACTGCGAACTCGAATCGGCTAAATGCAGTCTGAAGCAGCAAGGCAGCGACCAATGAACATGAAATAAAAGCCTAACACAAATTACATGCAATTGAGAAAAAAATTATAGTCATAATTCATAGATAATATATTATGAAAGTAATCTTCGAGAAATAAAACTAACATCTTTTGTTGGAGTTTTTCTGTTGCCCCACCTGCCCCTAATGGGCAGTTGCCACTGGCTCAGGACCAGAACTAAGTATGAACTTATGGTAAAGGTCATTTAAAAGAAGACACTCTGAATTTTGTGGAAATGTTGAAATAAATCAATTACTAATTGAATTGAATAAACTAATTGAATATTCAACAAATATTTTGTAAGAGGACCCCTAGGTGTCGAGTTTCCACGGTGCCCGAAATGTACCCAAGTGGCCAAATGATGAAGTTGTGCTATGAAGTACATACAAAATGCAAGAGAAATGACAACTTCATTAAAGATCAATCAAAGTTATCAACAAACACTGGCATAGGTGCATAGACAAAACAAACGGCACACAGTGAGAATAAAACTATATACAAAACTATTTACAAAATCACTGTTTAGGACACCCTACACTACCGTTTGTGCCATTTCTGAAAACAGTTTCTTGCTGCAGTAAGACACATAGAGACATGACAAGTCATGCAGGTAAGGGTGTCTTTGAATGGCAGTAAGCACAGCAACGTCTCCATGCGGTACCATTTTGGCCTTGGGGCACATTGAGGCCAGCAGTAATGTAAATGGGAAAGTGGGCAGGAGCTGTAGAAGGTGCTGAGGCCGTGGCTGGTGCAGGAGCTGAGGATGGTGCAGGAGCTGAGGCTGGTGCAGGAGCTGAGGCTGGTGCAGGAGCTGAGGCTGGTGCAGGAGCTGAGGCTGGTGCAGGAGCTGAGGCAGGGGATGTGTAGGCACACTTTGAATCAGCCAGTACAAAAAGCCTGTGACCCCATTTAGTGGGTTTGTCACGCATGTACTGTTTTGAAGTCACCATCCTCTCATCAATGGACAGGTTCTGGGCAGGCTGAAAAACAATACAGAGCAAAAGTAGAATCTCTCTACCAGGGCTCCAACACCAGACACATGTGGAGTGGTCTTAGAGCCATTACGGACTACAAAGGGAACACAAGTAGTGTGGGGGAGGTGACAGCCTCTCTCCCGGAGGAACTCAACACCTTTTTCTCACGGTTTGAGAGCAACACTGATGGCTTGGACATTGCATGGGACCAGGGCGGGTGCCCACTCCAAGTAACCAGGGCAGACGTGTGTAAATCACTTAAAAGGATTAACATACACAGACAACATCCCTGGTCGTGCTCTCAAAGCATGTGCTGATCAACTGGCTGATGTATTTACTGATATATTCAACCTATCGCTCTATCAGTCAGAGGTCCCCACCTGCTTCAAGAAGTCCATCATTGTCCCTGTTCCAAAAAAGCCAAAAGTCCTCTGCATGAATGACTACCGCCCTGTTGCACTAACGCCCACCATCATGAAGTGCTTCGAGCAGTTAGTCAAAGCCCACATTACAGCCTCCATGCCTGCTGCATTGGACCCATACCAGTTTGCCTACAGACCAAACAGATCCACAGAAGATGCCATCTCTCTGTCCCTCGATCCACTCCACACTCTCTCACCTGGACAAAAGGAACACATATGTGCGAATGCTTTTCATAGACTACAGCTCAGCGTTCAACACCTTTGAACTTCTGATCTGTTATCAGTACAGACGATGGCCTTGCCTGTTGTTTCTGTAGTTGATCTAAATCCTGTGTAATTACTGAATGCATTTTCTTTTTTGTCCACTAGGATGTGTGGCATTCCATGCAGGATGAGTTCATCCGTCAGTACAAACACTTTGAAGGCTTGATTGGCCGTTGCTACCCTGGGTCAGGAATTACCATGGAGTTTACCATTGGAGACATGCTGGAATACTCCTCAAGCATTGCCCAGTCACATTCATCTCAAGAATATATGTGTGTGTACCTTGATCTCTGTTGCATTACTGTCTGTCTCACAAAAGAAACACTACTATTAACTGAAATGAAACTGCTGTCGCCGTGTGGCCAATAGGAAGTGATTGACTGAAATTGATTGCGGTTTTGAAAAAGGTTTTGAAAAAGTGTGTGTGTGTGTGTGCGCGCATGCTCATAATTTGCACAGAGATGCTACTAATTTCTTAGGAAATTGTAATACTAATCACTGATGCAGATTAAACTCCTGAATTGCAAAGTTTTGTGCCAATTGAATGTTGACTTTACATGCTAAAACAATGCTTTATTATTACTGATGCTTTGTGGAATTGAATGTTAAGTCTTCTACAGGTATATCTTTCTTCTGTGGTTGGAAATTAAAAACATAATGCCATGCCAACTAAAATAAGTACATTTTGTCTTGGAAATCTAGGTTATATCGTATGCGGTTTAAATATAATTTTCAGATCTGCACAGGAGAGTGAGTAAAGAATAGATTTTCCAACGTACACGGTTTGTGTGGTGCACCGGTTCATCTACCTACCGACAGCTGTCCAAGGAGGGGCAAACCCCGCCCCACCTAGGACAACTTTTTCTTCTACATGTGTCTTAAGGATGCACTGTGGGAACATGACCAGCCGGTGGAATGGTTTGATGCTCTGGGAAATGTTCTGCAGGGCCACTTGGGGTCAGGGCATTCATGTGATGCACTGTGCTCAGGCTGCAAGGTTAATTCAATTATATCATACAACTCCAATTGGCATTCAGGTTATATTTGTTAACTTTGACTAGTTTACCAACAACAGTAGCAGCAGTAGTCTTACTCTTAACCGTCCAGGTTCTCAAATAATAACATCTCCTGTCATTTTGGTAGATAGTTTAGCTGGCATATTCGGCTTTGATATTGTAGCAATTGCATTGACCAATTGGAAAGACGCATAGAGCAACGCGCGTGTCTGGAGTGCCAAATATAACCACGCCCACCGCTGCAAACACGTTTTTTTTTTTACAACAGGAAGTACAGTTGCTATCCAACTATAAGGGCTGATAACGCAGACAGAAATGTTACGGTTCTTTTGTCCTGTCCAAATAAAAAATGATAATAAAAAATATATATAACTCAGACTAACCATTTTGAAGCAGAGACAGAATCACAAGCACACATTTTAAGACAAAGTTACACAAGCATTTTAGAAAACTGACTAACTTAATTTATTGCACAACAAATTAAAATAGTATTGAAGTTCACATGACGAGTTCTCTCTGCACTTGCCAATATGAAGTAAGCTATTCCTATTACATGAAGATGAACGGTTGCAAATGCCTTGTATGCTTTTAACTTTGAACGTTATATAAACGTTATACACTCACAACATGTTTTGTTATTGGGTTTTTATTGTTTAATGTGCTCAATCATTTAGCTGATTATTGCACCTAAGATGTTGGTCATTGAAGTGCCACTTAACTTAAACCGTTGACATTTGGTGAACTAGCTAAATATGTAATTTAATATTATTGGCACCATGGGTAAACATGGAACGGAGGACTACCTCTATATCCCTGAACTCCGAAGAGCCATTTTGGGGAACCTGCTGCAATCAAACAACAAAATGCCAAGGAAGAGAGTCGTCCAACACGAAGACCCAAGACAAACTGGTCTCATTCCTGAACAATAGCAGAACCTCTCATCAGAGTGGTCGAGGACCAGATATTAGATATGTTTTTATCAAAGCTGATCAGTCGTCCCTTCTGACATTCCATTCTCTAAAATTCATGGGATTAGTTACTACTTTGTAGGGAAATAACATACATTTCAGAGCAGACAAAGATGTGGAAGTGGATCTTTCATTTGTTTAAATAGGTTAGAATAAGTAGATCATCACATCGTGGTTCTTCGCAATCAAATCAATCAAATTTATTTTACAAAGCCCTTTTGACAACAAAGTTGTCACAAAGTGCTTTTACAATCACCCAGCCTGAATCCGACAGAGCACACATCAACAAGTTGAACAAGTTGATACCCTGCGGCTAGGAAAAACTCCCTGAAGGTCAAATTTAGGAAGAAAACCTAGAGAGGAACCAGGCTCAGAGGGGTGACCAGTCCTCTTCTTGCTGTGCTGGGTGAACTATGCGTCTCCTCTGGCAAGTCCTATTGCTCCCCTACATTTTCAGAGACAGGAAAGAGAACACAGTGGCTCAAACGTTAGCTTCTCTTGACATTGTTCAGATGGATACACAATACAATCAGTTCAGGGTTGTGTAAGCACTTTTAGACAACTTTGTTGTCAAAAGGGCTTTGTAAAATAAATTTGATTGATTTGATTGCGAAGAACCACGATGTGATGATCTACTTATTCTAACCTATTTAAACAAATGAAAGATCCACTTCCACATCTTTGTCTGCTCTGAAATGTATGTTATTTCCCTACAAAGTAGTAACTAATCCCATGAATTTTAGAGAATGGAATGTCAGAAGGGACGACTGATCAGCTTTGATAAAAACATATCTAATATATCTGGTCCCCACCACTCTGATGAGAGGTTCTGCTATTGTTCAGAATGAGACCAGTTTGTCTTGGGTCTTCGTTGGATCTACTCTCTTCCTTGGCATTTTGTTGTTTGATTGCAGCAGGTTCCCCAAAATGGCTCTCTTCGGAGTTCAGGGATATAGAGGTAGTCCTCCGTTCCATGTTTACCCATGGTGCCAATAATATTAAATTACATATTTAGCTAGTTCACCAAATGTCAACGGTTTGGTTAAGTGGCACTTCAATGACCAACATCTTAGGTGCAATAATTGAAGCAAATGATTGAGCACATTAAACAATAAAAACCCAATAACAAAACATGTTGTGAGTGTATAACGTCTAAAGTTAAAAGCATACAAGGCATTTGCAACCGTTCATCTTCATGTAATAGGAATAGCTTACTTATATTGGCAAGTGCAGAGAGAACTCGTCATGTGAACTTCTAATACTATTTTAATTTGTTGTGCAATAAATTGCTAGTCAGTTTTCTAAAATGCTTGTGTAACTTGCCTAAAATGTGCGCTTGTGATTCTGTCTCTGCTTCCAAAAATGGTTAGTCTGAGTTATATATATTTTTATTATCATTTTTATTTGGACAGGACAAAAGAACCGTGAATACTCCTGTCTGCGTTATCAGCCCTTATAGTTGGATAGCAACTGTACTTCCTGTTGTAAAAAACGTGGTTGCAGCGTGGGCGTGGCTATATTTGGCACTCCAGACACGCGTGTTTCATGCGTCTTCCAATTGGTCAATGCAATTGCAAAATACTGTGTCAGAATATGCCAGCTAAACTATCTACCAAAATGACAGGAGATGTTATTATTTGAGAACCTGGACGGTTAAGAGTAAGACTACTGCTGCTACTGTGCTGGTAAACTAGTCGTGCTAACAAATATAACCTGAATGCCAATTGGAGTTGTAAGGATATAATTGAATTAACCTTGCAGCCTGAGCACAGTGCATCACATGAATGCCCTGACTTATGTGGCCCTGCAGAACATTTCCCAGAGCATCAAACCATTCCACTGGCTGGTCAGTGTTCCCACAGTGCATCCCAGACATGTAGAAGAAAAAGCTGTCCTAGGTGGGGCGGGGTTTGCCCCTCCTTGACAGCTGTCGGTAGGTAGATGAACCTGTGTGCACCACACAAACCGTGTACGTTGGAAAATCTATTCTTTACTTACTCTCCTGTGCATATCTGAAAATTATATTTAAACCGCATACGATATAACCTAGATTTCCAAGACAAAATGTACTTATTTTAGTTGGCATGGCATTATGTTTTTAATTTCCAACCACAGAAGAAAGATATACCTGTAGAAGACTTAACATTCAATTCCACAAAGCATCAGTAATAATAAAGCATTGTTTTAGCATGTAAAGTCAACATTCAATTGGCATGTTCTGTAATTCAGGAGTTTAATCTGCATCAGTGATTAGTATTACAATTTCCTAAGAAATTAGTAGCATCTCAGTAAATTATGAGCATGCGCGCACACACACACACACACTTTTCAAAACCTTTTTCAAAACCGCAATCAATTTCAGTCAATCACTTCCTATTGGCCACACGGCGACAGCAGTTTCATTTCAGTTAATAGTAGTGTTTCTTTGTGAGACAGACAGTAATGCAACAGAGATCAAGGTACACACATATATTCTTGAGATGAATGTGATCAGCAAATGCTTGAGGAGACCCAGCATGTCTCCAATGGTAAACTCCATGGTACCCACCAGGTAGCAACGCCAATCAAGCCTTCAAAGTGGTTTTGTACCTGACGGATGAACTCATCCTGCATGGAATGCCACACATCCTAGTGACAAAAAGAAAATGCATTCAGTAATTACACAGGATTTAGATCAACTACAGAAACAACAGGCCGTCATCGTCTGTACTGATAACAGATCAGAAGTTCAAAGGTGCTGGAACGCTGAGCTGTAGTCTATGAAAGCATTCGCACATATGTGTCTCTTTGTCCAGTGAGAGTGTGGAGTGGATCGAGGGACAGAGATGGCATCTTCTGTGGATCTGTTTGGTCTGTAGGGGCAAACTGGTATGGGTCCAATGCAGGCATGGAGGCTTCTAATGTGGGCTTTGACTCAACTGCTCGAAGTAATTTCCATGATGGTGGGCGTTAGTGCAACAGGGCGGTAGTCATTCATGCAGAGGACTTTTGGCTTTTTTGGAACAGGGACAATGACGGACTTCTCTTAAGCAGGTGGGGACCCTGACTGATAGAGCGATGTGGTTGAATATATCAGTAAATACATCAGCCAGTTGATCAGCACATGCTTTGAGAGCACGACCAGGATGTTGTCTGTGTATGTTAATCCTTTTAAGTGATTTACACACGTCTGCCCTGGTTACTTGGAGTTCTTCGGGCACCTGCCCTGGTCCCATGCAATGTCCAAGCCATCAGTGTTGCTCTCAAACCGTGAGAAAAAGGTGTTGAGTTCTCCGGGAGAGAGGCTGTCACCTCCCACACTACTTGTGTTCCCTTTGTAGTCCGTAATGGCTCTAAGACCACTCCACATGTGTCTGTGGTGCTGGAGCCCTGGTAGAGAGATTCTTACTTTTTGCTCTGTATTGTTTTTCAGCCTGCCCAGAACCTGTCCATTGATGAGAGGATGGTGACTTCAAACAGTACATGCGTGACAAAACCCACTAAATGGGGTCACAGGCTTTTGTACTGGGCTGATTCAAAGTGTGCCACACATCCCTGCCTCAGCTCCTGAACTGCACCAGCCTCCCAGCCCCTGCACCAGCCTCAGCTCCTGCACCAGCCTCAGCTCCTGCACCAGCCTCAGCTCCTGCACCATCCTCAGCTCCCGCACCAGCCACGGGCCTCAGCACCTTCTGCAGCTCCTGCCCACTTTCCCATTTACATTACTGCTGGCCTCAGCCTCAAGGCCAAAATGGTACCGCATGGAGATCTTGTTGTGCTTACTGCCATTCAAAGACACCCTTACCTGCATGACTTGTCATGTCTCTATGTGTCTTACTGCAGCAAGAAACTGTTTTCAGAAAATGGCACAAACGGTAGTGTAGGGGTGTCCTAAACAGTGATTTTGTAAATAGTTTTGTATATAGTTTTATTCTCACTGTGTGCCGTTTGTTTTGTCTATGCACCTATGCCAGTGTTTGTTGGTAACTTTGATTGATCTTTAATGAAGTTGTCATTTCTCTTGCATTTTGTATGTACTTCATAGCACAACTTCATCATTTGGCCACTTGGGTACATTTTCGGCACCGTGGAAACTCATACCTAGGGTCCTCTACAAAATATTTGTTGAATATTCAATTAGTTTATTCAATTCAATTAGTAATTGATTTATTTCAACATTTCCACAAAATTCAGAGTGTCTTCTTTCAAAAATGACCTTTACCATAAGTTCATAAGTTCCATTAGGGGCAGGTGGGGCAACAGAAAACTCCAACAAAAGATGTTAGTTTTATTTCTCGAAGATTACTTTCATAATATATTATCTATGAATTATGACTATAATTTTTTTCTCACTGCATGTAATTTGTGTTCGCTTTTATTTCATGTTCATTGGTCGCGTCTTCTGCTGCTTCAGACTGCATTTAGCCGATTCGAGCCCGCAGTCGGCCATAGACTAAGCGTGAGGTGGGCTAGCCCTCTCCCAATGCAGCATTAAACGGGTGAAAACATTAATGCGTATGCCTGTGAATGCAAGCGTGGTAAAGTCAATGCACCATTTTTTGCCTATTGGGGCAGCCGCCTGTAGCCCAGCGTCAGTTTGTATTTCAGACCTGATTACCGTCTGTCTGGGCGCTAACATTATTAGCTCGCAGAAGAGCGTTGTAGCTGTGTTGTAGTAGCTAGCTTGTCAGCTTCGCTAACGGATTAGAACAATGGAATACAGTGGATTTTATTCTGGAGCACCGGTTTTATGCTGCAAATTGGAGGAGAAACTTGAAGGTTGACTTGGGGCACATCAAACACTCGGGGATTGTGTTATTACACAAAACCACTGGTAAAGTTAATGACAGCAGCCACTCAACGCATTGGCCAAGTTAACGAACAAAGCCAGCTATTCAGAGCTACGTGACTTCATTCCCAAAAGAATTGCGTTGCCCAGGAGGAAGATCCGCCTTGCGGCTTTTCTCTTATGAGCCATCAGCCTTGGTGAGTAAATGCATATTTTATTATTTGGACTTTTGTGGTGCTGGTCCGTGCATTGATCATATTTTTGTGGTTTGTCTTCATGGTTTGTGCCCCACCAATTTATTAAATGAAGATTAGATTTGAGTATGTAATTTCAGGCAGATTGCGGATTATGCGCCCATGTCAAGAGTAGATTCGCACACATAGCAAAAAAGTTGACTGGTCCTTACTAAAGCATTATAGCTACCATGGAAAACCATACTGTTTGGATGTAAAACACTCTGTATAAACAGCCACCATTATTTATAATGCAAGATGGGCGTGCCTTGCTTTAATCCTACAACACTTTTCTATAGGCGCTATTCTCTACATATCTTTATTCTGGCACTCCTTTATGTAAACTACACCTGGCTTTGAGGTACATGATGGTGATATCTATCTCTCCGTTGGTAATTGTGGCGAGGTGTCGCTTAAGGAATCATAAGGGAGACTGACTTATGGACAACACGTAGGCTGATTCATCTAATTCTTAAATAAAGATCATGTCCCCCAAGGAATCGTCGCAAAATAGGCCTATGTTAATTTAACTTTTGCCCTAAAATGATGGGTACCAAAGTGAAATGTGCCATAAAACTAAAACCAATGAGAAAAAGTCAATGGCAATTTCATCCTGTAAAGAGAGACATGGTCAGGGGCATCTGTTTATGACGTAACAAACAGATGTTCGGCTATAAATAGTGAGACATCATCTCTGTTCATCAGTATGTTAATTTCCAGTCATCTGACGAGAGAACGACGTAAATGCTACTTAGTGTTATTCAAATAATAACAAGTATTTCATTAATGACCATGGAGGATAAAACCAACAATGACAGATTTGGACGAGATAATTTCTACACTTGAGAAAGTACCAAATTATGTTGAGGACCTATTGAGAAAATTGAGAGTGCTAAAGTGATGGAGAGCTGAACAGGTGAGTCATATTCCAGGACATTAATATAAGACAAGTGGAAGACACCACCTGGTATATACACACGTGATTTTATTATTGGATTAAAAATTATAAAGTAGTGGATCCAAACTATTCAACTTTGACCTCCTTCTTACCTACAGGAAGTCTGTGGAGTGAAGCAGCGTCATCCTGATAGTGTGAACTCGGCACTCGCCAGTTTCCGCTTTGCCTCGTCGCCTATTGATGAGGACCAGGTATTGATAATGCGTGCCCAGCAGCACTCTGACATCCAGTCGCGATGAAGTCTAACTTGGACCAGGAAGCGGACTCAGCTGGGAAGTACTGCAGTCGTTCCAAGACATGAGTAAGTGAATCAGTGGCAATTAAACGGCTTAACACACACACAATTAATACTGATTATCTGGTACTGATGTGTGCTATAATCAAAGTCATGTCAAAGGCTGTTTTTTTATACATTCCTTTGACAAACCACCTTCCAGCCCACTGTTTATTGTAATTATACGTATTGTATAATAAGAGTATATGTATAATTTTCATGTTTGTTATTTGGTGTCTAGGCCAGAATGTGAAATATGGTATAACTAACATAAATAACATGTGACTGATTGGTTGATTGCTGTAGGCCAGGGCTTGACTGAGATGGACATGGACATCCCGAAGTGAAGGACATGACTGGAGGAGAGACCTAAGATCCAGAAGTTCATGCTGACACAAGCTTGTTTCACTGGGCCTTCATGAGCTCTGTGGATTGAAAATACCCAGAAGGAAGCTGCTGGTACATCAGAGTGTGTGGCGCTGGTGGCAGGATCCCAAAGAGATGGAGAAGCTTCAACCACCATCAGTGAGAGCCGCATTCTGATGGACTCCCAACTTGGCCAACCAGTCAAGAGCAGATCTTTCCTTAATGGTGGAAAACATCGCAGAGGCCATGTCCTGCAAGGCAGCCATGAGAATGGCCTTTAGGCTATTCCAGGATGGGCTCCACACCCTGAACATGGCTTTGCAGGAGCAAACGCTCAAAGTGAAAATGGCCAGGCCCGAAGCTGAGACTGCATTGCCAAAGAACAGCTGGAAGGAAACAGGAGAAGAATCAACCAGCTGGAAGCCGAGAAACATCAGCTTCAGGAAGCGATTGCGGCGCAGCAGTTCCAGATCCGTAAGCTGCAGCACACAGGGAAAAGAGGCCTGCTGAAGCACCACTTCCCATGTCTCGAGTGTACTCCTGACAGAGGTCACCCCAGCCCCATCCAAGTACGTGAAGCTGCCCCCTATGCTGTAGAGATGAGCAGAAGTCAATAATACATCTGCCTCAGATTTGGGCTAAGGCTGAGGGAGGATCATCCGGTCCAGCTTGGCCCTGGGGACGGCTCCACCAAACCACCAGGGACATGCACAAGCAGGTAAGCAGGAGGAATACCATAACACTTAAATGGTTGAATAAGTAAATGATGGCACCATGATGAAGAAACTAAGAAAGTTCCTTATATTTTCCCCAGATCGCAAACGACTGCAAGTTGCACCTGTTTCCTCCAACACCACGCCCAGCAACTCCTCCAAAGTAGTGACCGACAAGCCCTGCAAGTCCACCAGGTCCCAAAACACTGTCCGTCGCTGCCACCGCCTGCCCCCGATAGCTCAGGCTATCCCCCCTGACCTGTGCAGGCCAGTGCAGAGACTAAACTCCCTGCCCCAAAGACTCAGACTCAAGACAGGTATTGTAGTCTTGTGACCTCTTAAACTGCCTCCACATGGCCAAGCAAATGAATTATTTAGTGGTAAAAATGCACAATATGAACTATAAAATGAATCATACTGTAATGTCTTAGCTTTTCATTATCCGCCTAGCACATATACAGATACAGTAAACTATGTGCACTGCTTTCCCCAGGAAGCTGTATATGGGTCAGGTAAAGACAAAGGGACTATAGCGCGACCATGAACAACAGCAAGAATGTGTCGAAGAAGATGGCGGCTCCCCTGCAACCTTTGCTGCATCCTTACTTGCTGATAGAGATGGGCGTCATCCAGGGCTCCAACTCCTCCACTGCGCCTCTCCAAAAAGGTGAGTGTCTCTGTTGTGTCAGTGCTATTAATGACAACATGGAACTTGACCCCGAACTGATTGTATTGTGTATCCATCTTGAACAATGTCAAGAGAAGCTAACGCTTGAGCCACTGTGTTCTTTCCTGTCTCTGAAAATGTAGGGGAGCAATAGGACTTGCCAGAGGAGACGCATAGTTCACCCAGCACAGCAAGAAAGAGGACTGGTCACCCTCTGAGCCTGGTTCCTCTAGGTTTTCTTCCTAAATTTGACCTTCAGGGAGTTTCTAGCCGCAGGGTATCAACTTGTTCAACTTGTTGATGTGTGCTCTGTCGGATTCAGGCTGGGTGATTGTAAAAGCACTTGTGACAACTTTGATGTCAAAAGGGCTTTGTAAAATAAATTTGATTGATTTGATTATGAAGAACTACGATGTGATGATCTACTTATTCTAACCTATTTAAACAAATGAAAGATCCACTTCCACATCTTTGTCTGCTCTGAAATGTATGTTATTTCCTACAAAGTAGTAACTAACTTATGAATTTTAGAGAATGGAATGTCAGAAGGGACGACTGATCAGCTTTGATAAAAACATATCTAATATCTGGTCCTCGACCACTCTGATGAGAGGTTCTGCTATTGTTCAGAATGAGACCAGTTTGTCTTGGGTCTTCGTGTTGGACGA
>CM055731.1:8142283-8255341 GCA_029465975.1 Dallia pectoralis
GGTAGAGAGATTCTACTTTTGCTCTGTATTGTTTTTCAGCCTGCCCAGAACCTGTCCATTGATGAGAGGATGGTGACTTCAAAACAGTACATGCGTGACAAACCCACTAAATGGGGTCACAGGCTTTTTGTACTGGCTGATTCGAAGTGTGCCTACACTTGGAATTTTTTTTATTTATGAAGGGAAATCGTTATCTGCCACCGGCAAAGGGCTGAGTTATGATTCTGTGATGCAGTTATTGGATTTTCCACTGCTGGGGAAGGGCTACAAACTGTATGTGAAGAACTTTTATACAAGCCCTACCCTGTTCACTGATCTGCTGAAGCATCCTGTCTGGTCGTGTGGCACTATCCGTCCCAACGGAGTGGGATTTCCCAAGACAAAAAAGTAAATGACAACTCAAAGAGGGCTGATAGAGGCGCCATGAGGTGGATTGGGCAAAATGACTGCATTTATCCTGCATCAGGAACTGTCAAAGAGTCGTGGGCAGACACCTTTGACACAAATTCAGTTTAGAGAGCAGCTTGTTCAAGAGTTTTTTCTGTTGCCCCACCTGCCCCTAATGACCAGTTGCCACTGGCTCAGGACCAGAACTAAGAACTTATGGTAAAGGTCATTTGAAAGAAGACACTCTGAATTTTGTGGAAATGTTCAAATAATTAAGGAAAATGTAACATATAATATATGGCATGAGGTGAAACTTTGAAAGGCCATATCTCCCTGATACTACATGGAATCATCTTGCAGACACCTCAGATGTGTTCCCCTAGGGGGCAGCATTATGCCACCAAAAGGACAGGCTAATTGAATATTCAACCAGCCCACAAACTAACATTTTGTAAAAGGACACCTAGGTGTCGAGTTTCGACGGTGCCCGAAATGTACCCAAGTGGCCAAATGATGAAGTTGTGCTATGAAGTACATACAAAATGCAAGAGAAATGACAACTTCATTAAAGATCAATCAAAGTTATCAACAAACACTGGCATAGGTGCATAGACAAAACAAACGGCACACAGTGAGAATAAAACTATATACAAAACTACTTACAAAATCACTGTTTAGGACACCCTACACTACCGTTTGTGCCATTTCTGAAAACAGTTTCTTGCTGCAGTAAGACACAGAGAGACATGACAAGTCATGCAGGTAAGGGTGTCTTTGAATGGCAGTAAGCACAGCAACGTCTCCCTGCAGTACCATTTTGGCCTTGGGGCACATTGAGGCCAGCAGTAATGTAAATGGGAAAGTGGGCAGGAGCTGTAGAAGGTGCTGAGGCCGTGGCTGGTGCAGGAGCTGAGGATGGTGCAGGAGCTGAGGCTGGTGCAGGAGCTGAGGTTGGTGCAGGAGCTGAGGTTGGTGCAGGAGCTGAGGCTGGTGCAGGAGCTGAGGATGGTGCAGCAGCTGAGGTTGGTGCAGGAGCTGAGGCAGGGGATGGAGTTGCCCTGGTTCCGAAGTCTGCAAGCTCTTGAACAAGCTGCTCTCTAAACTGAATTTGTGTCAAAGGTGTCTAGGTATCGTTGATGTATGGTTTTGTGTCTTTGATGTCGGGGTGGGGGAAAGAAAAATGTAGCGGGTGGCTTATGCCTCATCCATTGTAACCACTGTCTGTTCCTGTTTTCCACCAATAAAGAAAATTATATTAAAAAAACCTTAGGTGTTATTCTGGATGCAGATCTGAACTTTCAGAAGCATGTATCCAGTGTCTCAAAGACTGCTTTTTATCATCTTAGAAATATTTCTAAATTTAGACGCTTTATGTCACAGTCAAACTCTGAAAAGCTTGTTCATGCTTTTGTTACCAGTAGAATCAATTACTGCAATGCACTTTTTGCTGGAACAACAAAGAAAGTGTTAAATAAACTCCAACTTATTCAGAATGCTGCAGCCAGAGTCCAAGAAAAACCAAAAGGCAAGAACATATCACTCCTGTCTTAGCCTCACTCCACTGGCTTCCAGTGAAACAGAGAATTGATTTTAAAAGATTACTTCTTGTTTTTAATGCTCTGAATGACCTTGCTCCCTCTTACGTTGTTGACATGCTGACTATATACCTCGGTGAGATCCCTTAGATCATGTAACAAAGCTCATCTCACTATACCCAAAATCAATTCCAAATTAGCTTATGGTTCTTTCAGTCACTATGGTCCTCTGCTCTGGAATGCTTTACCAGTGGAGTTGAGGTCTATCACGACAGTATCTTCCTTTAAAAATAGACTTAAGACTGATCTTTTTTCACAAGCTTTTAGTTAGATACATAAATATTTTATACAGACAGTATTATTTTGTATGTTTTTATTGTGTATTATGTATGTATTTCTCGTTGCATTGCCGGTTTTGTCTTAAAGCACATTGAGTTAGCCAGATAAAGATCTGCAGGGCTTGAATTTCGGTGCGGGATTGCGGGGATTGCGCATAATTTAAACCATTCCCGCAAGGTTAGTTTTTATAGTGCGAGAAATTCCCGCACAAATATATTTGCTTCATCTCAGACCGAGGTAAAGTTGGTTAGATATTGGATATTCAACGGATATTCGGAGGCCGAGATCAGATATAGGGGTAAGATCCTTCTCACCTTTTTCACCCCTGACCCGTTTTCATGCCTGAACCAGGTGTTTCGATGTCACCTCCAACCTGTGCTCCCTTGAGCAAAACACCAACTACCCTCTGGGAGCTACACTATAATTGCCTTCTACTCTAGCCTCTGTGTGGGTGTGTAGGTATCTGGGGGGAGTATTGGACAGGAAGAAAAAAACATAATTATTTGTGTAGTGAAAAGAATATTGAAGAGATTGAAATTAAAAAAATGAAATATTATTTTGGTGAATTACGTTTACACTGACAAATTTTTTTTTATCACTACCACTCCTTAAAAAAATCCTGGCGTAAGGCTACTTGATATGCCTGAACAACCCAGTGATGTCACAGCAGATGTTGTAGCTGCCCTCCTGAAACCCAACTACTCTGTTCTGGGAAGCAACTGAAGACCCAGAGAGGAGTTAATGGTGGTTAAGTTCAGAGAGTTTCTCCACTGTGTACAAGGTAAATGGATTTGTTAACAATGTATGTCTAAGAAATAAGCATTATAGTTGGCTAAATTGAAAACTTCATACTACTATCGGGCATCATGTTTTTGTGTTTTCTGGCTCAGATAGACAAGTCAATAGATTGTATTACAGACTCTGCACATTACCTAATATATAGTCTCAAAACAAGCAGTAAACTAGAACTAATACTTTTAATATTGCTGTTCATATCATTTAAACCATTCCCACTCCAATTATTCTACTACTTCTTTAACTTCTTACACATTTAAGCTATTAATCCAGTTTATCTTTAGCAGTTTAGCTATTCAGCATTCACACACATTTTCTAGATCCAGGCTATTCCTTACTATTCCTTACAGTTTCAAAAGCTTCCCCTTTGAACATGGGAATGACTGCAGCAGATTTCCAATCTCTCGGGGTTGCTGAAGATGATACAGATAGGTTAAACAGACTGGTAATGGGGGCAGCCATAATGTTGACAGATCATTTTAGACAACTGACTTATATGGGTCCAGCTTTTGCAACTCTTTCAGCATATCTGGATAAGGGTGAAGGAGAAGAGTGGGGAGGGGCGTGGGCATGTGGCTGTTGGAGTTGTAGAGCAGTTAGCTTGGGGAAGAGTATTTAGTTAAAAAGCATGGCCGGCTACAGCGAAATGCTTATTATAGTTCTCTAAAATCTTAGTCTTAGCGACCAACCCTCATCTCCGTCAGATGCTGTCTAAAACACTTCTGCAAACATGCCTTTCTAAACGACCTAAACTCGATATCTTGGTTGAACATTAATCTCATCCCGCCAGTGACGATGGTCTGGTTGCCTCCTAAATATCCTCTGTGATGACGAGTGATCAGGTGCAGGTGTGACGGATGGCTCTCCCCGAACAGGTGTGCAGGGTTAGTGAATCAGAGAGCCTGTAGATCTGGTCATCACCCACCAGAGGTAGACAAAAACACACAACAAATCCCAGGCACCCACACCCAGATCACCAAGAAGGGTTCGTGTCAATGAGCTGCTATCTCACTGATCAGACTTTTGCTCTCAATGTCAGCTTTTTGGTTACGCTTCCAGCTCTCTTGTTTGCGATTCCAAATTTTTTGCTTGCAATTCTGGCACATAGGTCACGCGTAGGCAGGTTTTTTTTCAAGGGTGCATCCCTATTGGCTAGTGAGTGTTTGACTGACAGCTCAGTGGCCCGGACGGACCTTCAGTTGCTGCCAGATAAATATAGCTTAAGTATTGATCATATATGTTGTTTGAGCTGTAGCCTACTAGACGTTTGTGCTAAGTTAGAAGTAAAACTATGCTTTGCTATGTAAGTTAGTTATTACCTAACTAATTATCGTTAGTAAACTTTTCTAATGCTATAACGATTGCTAGCTAAGTAACATTAATCTGACTGTTAGTGGCACACACATGAACATACACACACACACACACACACACACACAAACATCGATAGTTTGTGCAGCACACTTCAAAAGGAAAAGTGTATGTCTCAAAATAGTCTTTCACCAAACACTCTACCTTCTCCTAAATAATGAAAGATTGGACTAACTGACAAAGCAGAAATCTATGTGTGCATGTCATCTGAACTAGAATATGTTGATGCATACAAAAAAAATTGTTCTCAATTGGTCTACCTGGTTATATAAAGGTTATATAAAAATACAAAAAAGAACAGTCTGACCTTGATACTTATAGGTACTTAAAAAAAAAATCAAATCCCCTAAGATGATTTTACCGGACTTACAGCTTCATTCTTTGGATGGTTCTGTAATTAAACAACTCTGAAGTTGCTTGACTCTTTTTGTTTACAAAGCCTCACTCCACAGGCTTCCGGTATACTTAACATCACTGTTGACAAAGATTGTTTGGATTCAATACTCGATCTCAGTGTTGGATAGATTTAAAGACACCTTTTGTAACAACTAAGTTGGGTAGTTCAGCCCTCTTTTAATGCACCTTAGCTGTGGAATCGTATCCAATTAGAGTATCGTTTGGAAGCCTTCGTTTCCATGGGTCAATTTAAAAACTAATGTTAGATTCTAATAGTGAGAAGTGTGTTTGATTATATTGACTGATTATTAATGTTGCCAGTGTATCAGCATTTTTTTGTATTTGTCCTTGTTGTTGTATTTGTGAGTTGATGTTCCCAAGGCTTGCATGCAAATGAGACCTTGGTCTCAATGTGTCTCCCTAAATAATGAAGGGTACCGTCACATTACATCGGTACTACTGATTGCCGTCAAATCCACCAGTGCAAAATTCTCAACAGACCAACAGAGTAAGGGCAATGTCAAGCCGAAAGCGGTGGTTACACTTTTCAAATATTTTTGGTCATGGCAACACATCTAACCTCAGGAAGCACCTAGTCAGACACTAAATATTTGATAAAGCTGAAGCGTGTTGTCACGGTGCCACCCGTGGCCTCGCCTCCTTCTGGGGAATTAAAAGATGTCACACCCTGTCACCGGCCTATTAGCCTTTACCATTCATTCACTACAGACCCTGGACTTATTATCATTACGCAGACCTAAAAATGTACTTTTTGTAACAAATATTTCCATTGCAATCCATGAAATGTCTGGTGCCCATTTCCAGCTAGCTTCTTCTAGGCAACTCTGTATAAAGGACCAGCAATCCCTGACCAGCAGTCACCTCTTTACTGTTGAGATTGAGATGAGTGTTTTAAGGTTACTATTTAAAGAAGCTGCAAAACATCAGTGGGTCTGTTTCTCAAACTAGACACTAATGTGTCCTCTTGCTCAGTTTTGCACCTTGGCCTTCCACTTCTAATGTGCCTTTGAAACCCAGGGCTGATGTTTGCTGATAATAGGCCTTGTTTACAGTCGTAAAAAAGAAAGTCAACCCTCTCTGAATTCAATGTTTTTACAGATCAGCAAATAATATGTTCCATAGCAGTTATAAAAATGTGGTATATTTAACCTCAACAACACGCCATATTACACTGTGTCATGATTTATTTAACAAAAATAAAGCCAAAATGGAGAATGCATGTGTGCATAACTATGTACACCTTCCTCGCTTCTACTGGAATTAAGATACTAAGTAGAAGACAGGTCCTGCTAATCAAATGCCCTTGATTAACTGATCATCAGTATTCAGGTGTGTGTGTGGACAAGGAGAAAAGACAACATCAAAGATCTTAAAGAAGCAATTGTAGCTGCCCATCAATCTGGAAAAGGTTTAAAGGCATTTCCCAAACAAAGTCCATCATGAGAAAGAACAATAAAAAAATAGAAAACATTCAAGAAAGTTTCCAATCTTCCCAGGAGTGGACGTCCCTGCAAATTCACGCAAGGTCCAGTCTGTGCAATGCGCAAATAAATTTCAGACTCTAATCAGACTCTACAGGCCTCAATTAGCATGTTAAATGTTCATGACAGTACCATTAGTAAAAGACTGAATCAGTATGATGTGTTGGAAGGGTTGGCAAAGCACGGTTTAGGTTTGCCAATTTGTATCTGAACAAACCACAAGACTTCGGGAACAATACCCTTGTGACAGACGGGACCAAAGTCGAGATGTTTGGCTATAAAGCACAGTTTTAGCAGCACAAACACCTCATACCAGCTGTCAAGCACAATGGTGTAGGGGTGATGATCTGGGCTTGTTTTGCAGCCACAGGAACTGGGACTTTTGCAGACATCATGTAAACAATGCACTCCTCTGTATACCGAAGTATTCTACAGTCCAATGTGATGCCATCTGTCCGACAGCTAAAGCTTGGCCAAAAATGGGTCATGCAGCAGAATAATGATCCCAAAGACAAATCTACAACAGAATGGCTAAAAAAAGAAGAATCAAGGTGTTGCATTGACACAGTCAAAGTCCAGACCTCAACCAGATTTAAATTCTGTGGCAGGGCCTATGCATAAACAACCTCAATGAACTGAAGCAATGTTGTAAAGAAGAGTGGCCCAAAGTTGATTCACAACAATGTGAGAGACTGATAAAGTCATGCAGAAAATGATTGCTTTAAGTTGTTGCTGCTAACAGTGGTTCTACAAGCTATTGAGGCAAAATATGTAGTTAGTTTTTCACACAAGGCCTCTCCATTTTTTTAATTTAAATAACATGTCATGTGTTGTTGTAACATGTCTTGTGTTGTTGTTCATCTGAGGTTGTATTTACCAAATTGTTAGACCTGCAAGGGAACAGATGCTTGTTAATATGTGCAGATATGTAAAAACATAGAATTCAAAAAGGGTGTACTTTCATTTTCACATGACTGTATACATTCCATTAAAAAGCAGCTATTCACAGGTAGAATATTCATTTACACTTTATCTCTGAATTTGATGTTATTTTATTGGACAAAAAATATATTATTTTAAAGACATGGCTGAGGTTTAAAAAACAATGATGATTACTATGTGAGGTCAAAGTTTTAAACAGCAGTGAAAATATGAATATGAAACGGATCAGCCATACAGAATTAGATCAGCAAGTTTGACAGTTTGACACCTTCTTCGTGTTATTCATATGTGTCAAGTTGTGAACAAAAACAACCACACTTCTGTGTGAGGTTTCCTGTGCTGGAGTGTTGAAATGTTATCTTAGTTGTGTGTCTTTTTAGCAAACTTTCTAATTGTGGTTTACATGACTGCAGAACAGATAATAATAATAATTCTTCCAAATCTTTGAAGATCCTTGATCATTGTCATGCTGCTGGTACGGTGTAGCGTAATAAGCCATGTGCAGGAGCCGTATAATCCGTCCGGTCGTTTTATTAGTTCACAACAAACATAAAACAAACCGTAACCGGCGAAAAAGCTAACTGGTGCTAATGAAAATAAACATGCGCATATAGCGACTTACAGAACAACAAACAACAGTAGCAGACAATACACTCACCTCGAATAACAGTGACATACAAACAATGAACAGCAACCAGGTGACTTCCTATCAATCCCTTTATAGCCCGACTTAATGAACCAAATACAACACAGCTGTGATTAATCAACCCGAACTAGGAAGTGGTGCACCCGAAACCAGACAGTGCAGTACCCTAACTCACCACTCGTGACAGTACCCCCCACTTAAGGCTAGCTCCCAGATAGCCAAATAAACAGGGGAGCAAAAAATATAAAAAAGGGACCCAAAGTCAAAACCCAAAGGGTTAGTCCGAAGCCGCAGGTCCAGCCCATAATGGGCCTTGGTGGCACGACCGCCATCTTAGGCGGCAAAGCGTCCACCATCTTGGTTGTGGCGGCGGCCATCGACGTGGGCGGTGACGCTCTGGGAGCTCTGGCAGGCGGTGACGCTCTGGGAGCTCTGGCAGGCGGTGACGCTCTGGGAGCTCTGGCAGGCGGTGACGCTCTGGGAGCTCTGGCAGGCGGTGACGCTCTGGGAGCTCTGGCAGGCAGGGACGCTCTGGGAGCTCTGGCGGAGGAAGGAGATGACACTCCGGGAGCTCTGGCAGGCAGGGACGCTCTGGGAGCTCTGGCGGAGGAGGTAGATGACACTCCGGGAGCTCTGGCAGGCAAGGACGCTCTGGGAGCTCTGGCAGGCTTTCTACACACAACATGTTATGGATTACGTGACAACATTTTGACCCCAAAATGGGAATGTTTCTTTACAATCCAACTGTGGACCTTCGATTATTGCACTTGTGTCTACAGTATACTAGTCAGGTTTATTACTCTTCCACTAGTGTTTAAACCTTTCCCACGTATGATCACACTGATTATGTGTCATTAAAACCCACTTCGAACATCTAGTTAAACCACACTTTTATATACACTCACTTTTTGCTCAGTGTTTAAAACGTATTTCCTCAATGTCAAATGTTAATTTCAGAGCGTATTTTTTCAAACAATTACAGTGGTAACAAATGTTCATATTGGGAAAACAAGGATTATTGATGCACCAATACCATCAGTCGTGTTTTGCATTACAGTTTTTCCCAGTCGCTTTGGTGCATTTTTTAGATCACGTGTGCAATTCTTGAAACTACTTGTACAAATTCCACATCATCTAGTCACTTGTACACATCAGTTAAGCAATTCCTTGTTATTTTGGACAAATTGCTTTTGTACATATTGCAATTGATTATGTACAAGTGTCAGCTGTTTCTACATTTTCAATAGCTCATGTCATGTTGATCAAAATACAGTAGATGGTTCACTGTTGAATAGTCTTACCTCTCAAAACATCTAGACATTAGTTCCTTGCTCAAGTCATTATATGCAACATTGTAAAACAATTTGTCATAAACTGGCAAGCTATGAGACCTTTTGTAAAAAAGCCTGAGTTGATGAATCATGCAAATGAATCTTGACCACCTGTCAAGGAACGGTAAAGTGTGACCTCAACCAATACTCAACTAGTTGTAAAAGGTGCATCTCATAACCCACTAATTAGCAAGCATATAGACAGACCACAACACAGAGTTGCAATTTTTCCACAATGGATGGACCAGGAAACGAACAGGGTCAACAGCCAAGAGAAAGAAGAAGAGCAAGGATGCATGGAATGCAAAACAGAGGAAGAGGCAGAAGAGGGTGTCAAGGTGGCCTAGTGGTTAGGGCTTGGGTCTGGAAGGTCCCTGGTTCTAATCCCCCCCCCACCACCAAGGTGAAAACCGCGTCGTTCTTTCTGCTCCCCGGGCGCCCTGACGTGTAAGTCAAATCAGGTAACTGATTAGGGCTTCCCCCTGCACCTCAGGGTTGGGTAAAATGCAGAGAACACATCTCAGTTGAAGGCATTCAGTTGTACAACTGACAATATTGGTCTATTCTATTCTAAGAGGTCAAGGACATAGGCGCATATCTGATGAAAACATCAATACTCCACCCGTCCCTTAAAATACGTAATCGTCCCGTATTTGAGAATAAAATAGCGCGTCCCGTTTTGAATCAATACGGGACGGGGTTTGTCCCCTATTTTCGGAGTTGTCTCAATGAATCCACCATCTCTCAATGCAAATCATCCCACCAGCATTCTGTGAAGACTCGTCCTATTCTGCCCCTGATTGGGTAATACTCGCGGCTGCCATCGTTGGATTGACTGGTTTGTTTCAGGGTCACGGCCAATCAGAGTCAGAGGAGGGCGGGTCTCTTGGCAGAGAGTCTATTTAAAAGAATGGCGGAGGCTGCTCCAGATGCCCCCCGCGTCCAGCGCTGAAACGAAAGCGTATGCAAAAATATAGACGAGAGATGGGGAGGAAACAAATACGTGGCTGGAAAGTGTCAGCGTAAATGAATATCAAGCCAACTGCAAAATTTGTCGGCGAGTGTTCTCTGTTGCCCATGGTGGGTTGTCAAATGTGCGACAGCATGCAATCGGGGGAGCAACATTCCCGCAATGCCAGAAGTCAAAGAAAGCAAAGCACTGTCTCTCAGTTCTTCATACCTCAATCATCTCCTGAGGCAGATAGTGTAATGACAGTTTTTTAATCACCTCAATAATGTTCTGATTGATTACATTAGATTTCATAGGCTGCCTATTTGTTAAGAAATAATGTTAAAAATGTAAATGAATCATGTTATGGTATGATTGGTTGATAACACTTTAAAATAAGGTGACTTTATTAAACATTAGTTAATGTATTATTAACTAAAATGGACTAACAATGAGTAATACATTTGTTACAGTATTTATTAATCTTTTTAATGTTAGTTAATAGAAATAAAGCTGTTCATTGTTTGTTCATGTTAGTTCACATTGCATTAACTAATATTAACAAGATTTGAATAAAGTATTAGTAAATGTAGAAATTACATTAACAAAGATGAACAAATGCTGTATAAGTGCAGTTCATTATTAGTTAGTTATGGATCTGTTAATTTAATAAGTTAATAAAATATGGTTCACATCTCACAAGTTCCTCCAAATGCCTATTTTTTGTGGTCTTACTGTCAAACCCATGTTCAATCTTAATATTTTTATTAAAAGATGTATTAAGTTGTGATTTACCACTACTGGCACGTCATCGGACAACCCCCCCCCAGGCTGGTTTCAACCTGACCAAATGCAGAAGGCGGGGACAGAATATCATTGGTCACAAAGCTACTGTGGATTTGTCAGGCCAACGGGGAGTAAATATCACCATGTGTGCTGCCATTTTGGAGCATGGTGTCATCACCCATATACCCCTTAAGGGCCATTCAACACCCAGCATCTTCTTAACTTTTTAGAGACCCTCTACAGGGCTCTCATCCCTGATAATGAGAGGATTTGCCAGAGGATGCAGATAGAATTCCTCCCACCTTATTCACCATTCCTTACAGTTTTCCTAAATCGATTTGGTACATTTCTCCAAACTCAGGTAACTGCTCTCAAAACATTTAACACAGTGATCTGTACACTTTGTAATTGTCCTCAACAGAAAATAAATTCTTTCATTTCATACAAATTACAAATCAAAAGCATAATTTTCTCAAAACACTGTGCACAAAATTCCCTAATGTTATCACAGCAGTTCATACAGCCAACCATATCAGAAAAAACATTTGCAGCTTTTTACTTGGTCCTCACAAAAATCAAAACTCTATGAATTGTAAAATAGTCAGTTGCACACCTTATGTCCTCAATTAACCTAAAATTGATATCTGATGAGTTAATAATCCACTCAACACAGAAAAAGCCAATTTCCTAATTGTTCACACAGCCGTCTTAATTACAACAACTACAAAAGGGGAAGAAAAAAACAACCAAGACGAGAGGAGGAGAAAATACAATATAAAGAAGGAGAATGAGCAGTGGAAAAGAAAGAGGAGTGAGAGGTGGTGGACAGGGTAGAGGAAGACCAAGAGGAAGAGGAGAAGGAGCAAGAAGAGCTGAAGATGTAGGAGAAATAGAAAGAAGAGCTGAGGATGTAGGAAGAGAAGATAGAGGAGTAGAGGGGGAAGAGATGGATAGATTGGAGTGCAATGGTACTTTAGAAAGAGAAAGAGTAGAAAATATAAGAAGAGATGGACAGAGAGGAAGAGTAGGGCAAGGTGTAAGAGGAGGGCAAGGTGTAGGAGGAGGGATGAGAGGTAGAAGGATACAGGGTACATGTGTGTTTCAAATGAAATCAGAGCCACACTTATTGATCATGTCATAAATCCTGGTCTTTCACTGAGAGAAGCTGGGCAGAGAGTTCAGCCCAATATAAACAGATCCACAGTGGCTTCAATTATCCGCACATTTCAGAGGGAAAACCGGTAAGTAACTATGTCATTCTACTTCTACAATGAGAGTCCATGTAGTTTTGTTTGACATAGGTCTAGATTTCTGAACAAGAGCATGCCATTGTTGATATGGTGGTCCAGAACAATACCCTCCGCCTCAAAGAAATTTAGCAAAGAATAATACAGGACAATCAACTGTTCCACAATATCCACCAATCCAGTCTCTCCACAATTGATCGTGTTCTAAGGAGAAATTCAATCCGAATGAAGCAAGTATACAAAGTGCCCTTTGAGATGAACTCCGTTAGAGTGAAGGAGTTGCGATTCCAGTTTGTTCAAGTATGTGCAACCCAATTATTGCACTTTTACTGTCAACACGAAGATATATTTTTTCAGAATTTTTAGTATGTGTCCATAAACTACTCCATGCTACTGTAAGTAAAAAGATTTAGGCATATCTATGTATACTGCTGCTTCAGCAACAATTTCACAGTAGTATTGACTGCAATCAATGCCATTACTGTAAAACACTAACTTACTGTATTGTACATTGTGTTCTTTTTACTCTAGAGAATCTTGGAGTTGGATAGCAGTGCAACTCATTATGAGTTCCTGTATATTGATGAAGCAGGCTTCAATCTTCACAAAAAAAGAGAAGAGGGAGAAATGTGAGCGGCCAACGTGCTACAGTCAATGTCCCTGGACAACGAGGAGGCAACATCACTCTCTGTGCCACAATTTCTACAACTGGTGTTGTGGCACACAATGCTGTCTTGTGTAAAACTGCCACGACCATTTTCAAAGACACAGCGGAGAATGAAGAGCCGTTCATCTTTGTGTGAACAGCCTACCGAGTTGCCGGTATGTTTTCGCTGGTGCACAGACCGCCTCTCCCTCCACAACCTTCCGCTCCACCGGCTATCTGGTTGCCGGCGGACTATCAAGCATTGCGGGAATGGAGAGAATCACTCTACTCCGAATCAGAGAAGGAGTCGGAGGAGTATTTGGAGAGATTTTGGATCAGCCGGGAGTACTATGTCCAGCTGGGACTCGAGTCTCCTCCACAGCCCAAGAGGGCTGTCACGCCGCAGCCAATGGTGGCTGTAACCCCTCAGCCCCCACCACCCCCCCGCCCGAAGGTAGACCCGTCTCCGCCGCTACGGCCTCCTGACCCGTCTTCGCCGCTACGGCCTCCTGATCCGCGTCCGCCCTTCTGGGGCTCTACTCTGCACCAGCCAGTCCGACCTCCTGATTGGTCATCACCGGTATTCCCGCTTCATGCCCGTTGGATTTTTCAGCGCCTTAGGAGACATTTCTGTCCTCTATACCAGAGTTGGCACTCCCCCAGTCAGCAGAGGGGAATATTTATGGAAATGATATGCACCTGTGTTTCTCCGTGCCTGTTTGAGCCATGTCATTAGGTTGTGTATTTAAGTCCTATCTTGTCTGTCTGTCGGTGTCGTGGCATTGTATTTGTGTTATGGAATGTACGTGTCGTGTGTTTTCTCCGTTCTCCTGTATAAGGTACAGTCTTTAGTTGAAACCTGTGTTGTGTCTTGCGGATACCCGAAGGGTTCGGGTTTAGTCCCGAGTCGCCTGTCCTGATGGGAATAAACCCTATCTGCCTGCTGCCTACCACACCCACATCCCTGACATTTTGGGACTAGGCCTTTTCGCAATATTCAATATATTGACTTATCGCACGATATATGGAAATGAGTGCGATCATTTTTGGTGCTGCGAATCATTACATGAATTTTTACATAAAAAATGAATGTTACCAACATTTTACATCGAGCAGCCTGTCATCTTATCTCCTTCTTTGTCGAAAATAGGAGACTGGGCTCAGGCAGAGGCGGAGCTCAGGCAGCGTCACCGGACACACCCACACGTGAACCCACTGTGTTATGAAGTGTACTGTTTCGTGACATACAGCCAGTTAGGAAGAATACGTCCAAATGGAGTTGGTTTCAAAGGGGACAATGTCCAATTCCACCATTCAGCACTAGTGCCAGAGTGGTTTGAGAATCACCCACATTTCAGGATGGTGTTCCTTCCACCATATTCTCCTTTCCTAAATCTAATTGAGGAATTCTTCTCCTCTTGGAGATGGAAAGTACATGACCGCAACCCTTACAACCAAGTAAGTCTTCTTCAAGCAATGGAAGAGGCCTGTGGAGATATTGGGGCACAACACCTCTGACTTAGACACCAGACAGTGTGGTCGCTTTTTGCTCTCTCACTTTCTCGCTTTCTACTGCTCTCTTATTTTTACTTTCTTTTGCTTTTACTTCCAAGTTTCTAACAGTTTTATTGGCTGGCTTACTTCAGTTATTCTTACCTTTCTTTATTTTAATTTTGAATGTTTTTTTATTTAATTTTTTAAATTTTAGCTCTTTTAAGTCCTGACTTTGAAAAAGCAAACAAATTTGCGCTGCGGTCGTCCCTGTATTATGGAGGAGTTACGACAGGTGCTGGAGGAACGGATCACCCGTCTGGAAGATTTAATGACCCGAGCGCTCCTCCGGTCTGACTATGGGTCCTATCCAGAAAGTGAGTCTACAAACGCCATTGCTAACAGAGCGCAGCAGGCAGACTTAAGGCTAGAGAGCCCAAAAGATTTCTCAAGGCTTGATAAAACGCAGACGCAACTGATGATACAGGAGAGTGAACAACACATTGACTCTGTAGCAGCTACTTTAGGTGTTGAGCTACCAAATGTTAACGGACAGACACAGATTGTTATTCATGGGACTACATCAAATCTAGAGCACCGTGTCACGGACCTAGCTGACACCCTCCACTGGACATGTCCTAACGCTACTGGATTAACCACAGAAGCCTCCAAACCAGACTTCCAAAATGACACATCTTACTGGCACAGCATGGGTGCTAGACCAAAGGCATCAACTCCAGCCGGGACCTGGTCTGACGTAGTACGCCGCAGAGGGAAATCCAGCAAGAAATTAAACAAGAGAGCGCATATGCTCACCCCACCACCTGAACTTTTACTGCAAAACAGGTATGACCCACTGGCTCAGAACAAAATGGGTGTAGATGAACCTGGGGAAGCTAAGCACAACACTAGCATTAAGGCTAAAAAACTTATAAAGAGCCCCAAAACCACTGCTAGGATGAATGCTAGAAGAAGCTCAGCTAAACTCAGATTTGACGAGCCCACATTTGATCAACCTGACACAACTTTGATTGGGGACGACATAACCAAGCATGTCAGAATGGCAAAGACTGAAAATGTAACCGTGTCTGACACATCGGTGAGAGAGCTAACAGAAATGTTGCCAACTATTCTCTCTACACACCCAGGCAACATGAGAATTATCATCCACACTGGGTCTACTGACATTTTACATAGGAAAACTGGCTCTGAGACCCTGAAACAAGATTTCTCTCTGCTACTGGAAAAAGTATGCTACTCTTAAGGGCAAGATGTTTTCATCTCAGGACCCATTCCAACCTTGGGGAAAGGAATTGAATCTTTTAGCAGACTTCTTGGGCTGAATTCATGGCTGATGTCGACATGTCTCAACTACGGGATAAAGTTCATTGACAATTTCAATCTTTTTTGGAACTGTAAAGACTGTTTTAGACCTGATGGGGTTCATCCAAACATCATGGGATGCCGGCTGCTTGGTGCCAACCTACGTCACGCTCTTGGAATGCCATCGCTAAACAAGATAAGCATGAAGGACAGTGTGCATAGAGAGAGGATCCATCCCCCCTCCCCTGACCCTCTAACCCAAATAACTCACTGCTTCCAGAAGTTGTCCTTGTCCCGAGCTGTGGCGCAACGACCCCCCTCTCCCACTTCACCACACTCACCCTCTGCCACCACACTCCTCCTTCCCCCCTCTATCACACCACCCTCCCCATCACCACCACCCACCCTATGCCCCACTCCTCCCCCCTGTTTTAAACGACTGCTTAGACAACTTCCACATCGTCAACCTGCTAATGTGAGGAACCCTACCATCTCTATCAAGATGGCTTTACTAAATATTAGATCTCTCGCCAACAAATCATTATTGGTAAATGACATTATAATATCCTACAACTTAGATGTTATGTTTCTCACGGAAACCTGGTTAAATGAGGTCAGTAGCTCTACTGTGCTTAACGAGACAACACCCGATAATTTTGGTTATATGAATACATGTCGAAATGGTAAGAAAGGAGGTGGCGTTGCTGCGCTATTCAAAGATATATTCCAGTGCAAAGAAATTGCTCTTGGAAACTATACTACCTTTGAATACCTTTGTTTTACATTGAAGGGTGCTCCCAAAATTTTGTTTTTAACCATTTACAGACCTCCGAGATACTCTGCAACATTTATTGATGACTTTGCTGAACTACTCTCTGTTATATCTGTTGATTACAACTTCTTTATTGTTACAGGGGACTTTAACATCCACATAGATAATGATACTGACAATAATGCCAAAGAACTTTTGGCTCTACTTGACACCTTTGACCTCACTCAACATGTGAAAGAGCGTACTCACATCCGAGGCCACACGCTAGATCTGGTTATTTCTAGAGGTCTCGCTCTTTCCTCTGTCATGGTTAAAGACTTGGCCCTGTCTGATAATTTCTGTGTATTTTTTGAAGCAATGATTACCCCAGATGTTCAAGTAAACTCAGTTTCTGGTAAAAAAAAGTACATTAATGAGAGAACCAATGCTCAATTTACGGAGGCTATAGCTGCTTCAACAACAATAAGTGCAGAGTCAGTTGACGAACTCCTGGATAAGTTTAATGAAAAAATATTGAATGTCATGAATCGTGTCGCACCGGTAAGGGTAAAGAGAACTCAAAGAAAACAGAAACCTCCATGGAGAAGCACCATAATGGTTAACACCCTTAAAAGAGATTGTAGAAAATCTGAACGTAAGTGGAGAAAAACTAAGCTTCAAATCCACTAAGACATCTATAAACAAAACCTTGGTAAATTCAGCTTTGAGTTACGCAGGGCTAGACAGCAACATTTATCAGGAATGATAAACAAGAATATCAACAATACCCGCACTCTGTTTGCCATTGTCGACAAACTCACCAACCCCCCAAAGCAGATAGCACCTGAACTTTTGTCTAGTGCAAAATGTAATTAATTTGCTAGTTTCTTCAGTGAATAAATCCAAAGTATTAGGCAGACCATCAAAACTACACAGTCAAACAATGACCCTGTATTGCCACTACAACCACCAAGAAATAACTTGTCTGTTATGTCACAATTTGATAGAATTGACCAAAAAACCCTAGAAGAAACAGTTGGACGTCTTAAAGCTTCCACATGTTGTCTTGACACACTACCAACAGACTTTTTAAAAACAATTTTTAACTCCATAACAATAGATCTGCAGCAAATAGTTAATAGCTCTTTACAATTAGGGATTCACCCAACGTCACTAAAAACAGCTGCCATTAAACCGCTATTAAAAAAGAGAACACTGGATGCAACTATTTTGAACAACTATAGACCAGTCTCAAATCTACCTTTTATAGCCAAAATTGTTGAGAAGGTGGTCTTCAATCAACTCAGCACATTTGTGAACTCAAACGGTCTTTTAGACAAATTCCAATCAGGCTTCCGACCTCACCATAGTAGTACTGAAACGGCTCTGATAAAAGTTTTAAATGATATACGACTGAACACTGACTCGGGTAAAATTACAGTTTTGGTTCTATTAGATCTCAGTGCTGCATTTGACACAGTAGATCATATAACACTTTCGGACAGGCTGGAAAATTGGGTAGGACTCTCCGGGACAGTCCTTAATTGGTTCAGGTCTTATTTAGATGGGCGGAGTTACTTTGTCACCATAGGCAATCATGAATCTAATAAGGTGGATATGACATGTGGAATTCCCCAGGGATCAATTCTCGGGCCACTTCTGTTCAATCTCTATATGCTACCTCTGGGCAAAATTTTACAGAACAACAACATTAACTACCATAGTTATGCAGATGATACTCAAATATATATGGCTCTCGAACCATCTGACTGCAGCTCTATTGACTCACTGTATCAATGTATAGAGCACATCAATGACTGGATGAACCAAAATTGTCTACAATTAAACCAAAATAAAACAGAGATTATTGTGTTTGGCAACAAAAATAAAATAACTAATATTAGGAAAGAACTTGATTCTCGAGCCCTAAAAACCAGGGAACAAGTGCGTAATCTAGGTGTAATGATAGACTCAGATCTCACGTTCACCAGTCATATCAAAATGGTCCCCAAAACAGCGTCTTAAAAATATAGCCAGAATCAAGGACCTGGTGTCGAAAAAAGACCAAGAGAGGCTTATCCATGCATTTATCTGCAGTAGGTTTGACTACTGTAATGGGCTCTTAACTGGACTTCCCAAAAAGACTGTAAAACAGCTGCAGCTCATTCAGAATGCTGCTGCTAGAATGTTAACAAAAACTAAGAGAACAGAACACATCACGCCGGTTCTTAAATCTTTGCACTGGCTTCCAGTTAGTTACAGAATAGATTTTAAAGTTTTGCTAGTAGTCTATAAATCTCTGAACGGACTGGGCCCTGAATACATTTCTGATATGATTGAGGATTATAAACCAAGCAGGGCACTCAGATCACTGAACTCAGGACAGCTAGTGGAGCCCAGAGTCAAAACTAAACATGGTGAAGCTGCATTCAGCAGTTACGCTGCATGCAACTGGAATAAATTACCAGAAGATCTTAGACGTGCCCAAAATGTATCAATTTTTAAAGCCAGGCTAAAACATTTGTCTTTTCGCAAGCATATGACTGAGCGCTAAAACTTTATTACACTGTTAAGTCTATTTTAATGATCTTTTTATGCTTTTATTTGTTTTATTCTGATGCATGCATAAATGAAAATCTGTAATGTATACCTTTGGCCAGTGGAGCCGTTTTAAAGACCTGGAGGTTCTAAAGACTTACAGGCCAGGTTCTTGGCCAGGTTCTAAAGACCTTTTGAATACTGGTTCAATTCCCCCCGCGGGACGCTACATTGGTGTGGGATTGGCAGAGGGCCATCAGAAAGGCGTGTCTCCGTGAGGGACTTTGGACAAGTGAAGCCTGAGATCACGCTCTCCCGTTTGGTGGGTGAAATGTAGCGACCCTGGTGGTAATCTCCCACAGGGGACCTTAGGCTGTCACTTCAGCATTACAGATTGTTATAAAATGCATATATTTTATTTATTTATTTTCGTATTTTATCATTTTATTATTTTCCTCTGTAAAGCACATTGAATTGCTTCTATGTATGAATTGTGCTATATAAATAAACTAGCTGCTTGTACAAGTATGTCAAGGATGTCATTCAAGGCGTTTTTTCCCACGATGCATGACTCGTGAAAATATTTGCTGTGAGGTTGATGAAATTCTCTGGCCAGGTGTAATTGAGAGGCATGATCAATAAATTAATTGATCCAATGAATGCAGGTTTTTTTTCTGTTTATTTTCCTTATGTACTTATTTGCATAATTAATTTTTGTGGAGGTGGAAGGTGTATGATCACCAGCCACAAACGCAGATGACCCTGCTGGCTGGCATGGATGCAGCATGTGAGGACATTACAGTCAACGCCTGCAGAAGTTGGATAAGGCATTTAAGAAGATTATTTCCACGTTGCGTTGCAAGGGAAAATATCCGTTGTGATGTGGAAGAAAATATTTGGGGCGACCAACAGGAACGTCTGGATGTATAGAGACAGCACTAGAACTGTGTTGCGTGCAAAGTTGCCTTAGTGGTTTCCTGTGTTTTTTCTAAATTAGTTTTACAGTTTACATCAGGTAATACAGACAATGTACAGAGTTACGTAGAGAACATGACTAAACATTATCACCACTTTGTTCGTAAATGGTGACACAATAACTTTTCCTTTTGAAGACACTGGTATGTTCATTGACATAATATTTGCTTTTGAGAGATGTACAAAGAATTATGGGTACATTTCTAGCTTTTGCAACATATCTATTGTGTTTTGCTGTTTGTACTAAGTGTTTTGAGAAATGCACATAATATTTTGCACATGTGACATACGATGAGAAAAACACACCAAAGCTTCTGGGAAAAACTGTAAAAGAAACAATGCGTCTGATACAAAAAAATATATATTAGCAACAGAGTAGCATATCCTGGGGGAGCTGATGAATGGTAAAAGTAGTTGGGAAAAAAATATATAAGTAATGCAAAGGTAGCTAGCGTTACTGCTCGCTGCTGTCAGGATCCGGGCTTTCAAGCAGGTAGAGGACACAAACGCAGAGCGCTTTGCAATACAAGGGTTTATTTTCTCCCAACACAGGCACAGGAACGGGTAGCTTAATACACCGACAATCCTAACACTTAACACAAACACAGAAGAACAACATAATTAACAAAACCTCCCCTTAGTGAGACGGAACATACTAAACGCAGAACACCAGAATCACACAAATACATAACAGGACCAGCAAACGTAAAAAAAGAGAAACATACCTTAACAATGACCGACACTGAAAGACAGGAAACGACAGAACTAAATACAGGGACTAACGAGCAAACACAACACAGGTGCGGACAAAAACACAGGTGAACGAACAAGTCCCTAATTTTCCCTCTCTCCGGATGCGGGGGAGGAGTCAGCACCACCATAACATGGGGAGACAGGACTCTGTCCCTTACAGAATCCCCCACTTAAAGGCGCAGCTCCTGAAGCGCCCAAAACACAAAAACAGGGAGGACTGAAAGACGGGTCTCGGGCAGGGCAGAGAGACGGGTCTCGGGCAGGGCAGAGAGACGGGTTTCGGGCAGGGCAGAGAGACGGGTCTCGAGCCCGGTCTGGCGGATGCAGGGCAGGGGACCGGACCGGCGGAGACGGATCAGGAGACCGGACAGGCGAGGACGGCGGGTCAGGTGGTCTACTGGGCGGGTGCGGGTCAGGAGGTCTACCCGGAGGACGCGGGTCAGGAGGCAGCGGGTCAGGAGGCAGGGCCGGAGGCAGCGGGTCAGGAGGCAGGGCCAGAGGACGCGGGTCAGGAGGCAGGGCCGGAGGACGAGGGTCAGGAGGCAGGGCCGGAGGACGCGTCTCAGGTGGCCGTGCCGGAGGACATTGGACGGGGCTCGAGAACTGGACGGGGCTCGAGGACAGGACGGGGCTCGAGGACAGGACGGGGCTCGAGGACAGGACGGGGGACCGGACTGGAGTCAGGCTGGGGGACAGGACTGGAGTCAGGCTGGGGGACAGGACTGGAGTCAGGCTGGGGGACAGGACTGGAGTCAGGCTGGGGGACAGGACTGGAGTCAGGCTGGGGGACAGGACTGGAGTCAGGCTGGGGGACAGGACTGGAGTCAGGCTGGGGGACAGGACTGGAGTCAGGCTGGGGGACAGGACTGGAGTCAGGCTGGGGGACAGGACTGGAGTCAGGCTGGGGGACAGGCTCCGACAAGGGGTCAGGACTGAGCTCGGGGTCAGGAGTGAGCTCTGGCTGAACAGCCCGCTCTCCTCCTCCGGGTCACACCCTGTCTCTCCTATCCAGGCCCTATAGTCCCCAAAGACCCCCGATCCTCTCGCAAAGCCTCCTCTATAGCCCGAACGGCAGCCATCTTGAGCTGCGGGGCGGCAGCCATCTTGAGCTGCGGGGCGGCAGCCATCTTGAGCTGCGGGGCGGCAGCCATCTTGTGCTGCGGGGCAACAGCCATCTTGTGCTGCGGGGCGGCAGCCATCTTGTGCTGCGGGGCGGCACTTAGGAGTGACGAGGCTGAGGGCAGGACAGCAGAAGGTGAGGCAGGAATCAGCTGAAGGGTGTAGGGATCCCAGCTGAACTCCCCCTCCAGATACTCCTCCTCTTCCTCCGACTCCTCCTCTGGCTTCGAGTGCAGTGACTCTCTCCACTCCCGCAGAGCTTTATAATCCGCCGGTAGCCATCTTGACTGTGGGGCGGATGGTCGAGGAGACCGAGGCGGTCCGCGCCGTATCGCGCACTGGCGAAAACATTCTGGAAACTCCGGAGGCTGGTCAACTACGGACGAACAGCCCTTTCTCCGCTGTGTCCTTCGACGGTCGGTCATTCTGTCAGGATCCGGGCTTTCAAGCAGGTAGAGGACACAAACGCAGAGCGCTTTGCAATACAAGGGTTTATTTTCTCCCAACACAGGCACAGGAACGGGTAGCTTAATACACCGACAATCCTAACACTTAACACAAACACAGAAGAACAACATAATTAACAAAACCTCCCCTTAGTGAGACGGAACATACTAAACGCAGAACACCAGAATCACACAAATACATAACAGGACCAGCAAACGTAAAAAAAGAGAAACATACCTTAACAATGACCGACACTGAAAGACAGGAAACGACAGAACTAAATACAGGGACTAACGAGCAAACACAACACAGGTGCGGACAAAAACACAGGTGAACGAACAAGTCCCTAATTTTCCCTCTCTCCGGATGCGGGGGAGGAGTCAGCACCACCATAACATGGGGAGACAGGACTCTGTCCCTTACAGAATCCCCCACTTAAAGGCGCAGCTCCTGAAGCGCCCAAAACACAAAAACAGGGAGGACTGAAAGACGGGTCTCGGGCAGGGCAGAGAGACGGGTCTCGGGCAGGGCAGAGAGACGGGTCTCGAGCCCGGTCTGGCGGATGCAGGGCAGGGGACCGGACCGGCGGAGACGGATCAGGAGACCGGACAGGCGAGGACGGCGGGTCAGGTGGTCTACTGGGCGGGTGCGGGTCAGGAGGTCTACCCGGAGGACGCGGGTCAGGAGGCAGCGGGTCAGGAGGCAGGGCCGGAGGCAGCGGGTCAGGAGGCAGGGCCAGAGGACGCGGGTCAGGAGGCAGGGCCGGAGGACGCGGGTCAGGAGGCAGGGCCGGAGGACGAGGGTCAGGAGGCAGGGCCGGAGGACGCGTCTCAGGTGGCCGTGCCGGAGGACGCGGTTCAGGTGGCCGTGCCGGAGGACATTGGACGGGGCTCGAGAACTGGACGGGGCTCGAGGACAGGACGGGGCTCGAGGACAGGACGGGGCTCGAGGACAGGACGGGGGACCGGACTGGAGTCAGGCTGGGGGACAGGACTGGAGTCAGGCCTGGAGTCAGGCTGGGGGACAGGACTGGAGTCAGGCTGGGGGACAGGACTGGAGTCAGGCTGGGGGACAGGACTGGAGTCAGGCTGGGGGACAGGACTGGAGTCAGGCTGGGGGACAGGCTCCGACAAGGGGTCAGGACTGAGCTCGGGGTCAGGAGTGAGCTCTGGCTGAACAGCCCGCTCTCCTCCTCCGGGTCACACCCTGTCTCTCCTATCCAGGCCCTATAGTCCCCAAAGACCCCCGATCCTCTCGCAAAGCCTCCTCTATAGCCCGAACGGCAGCCATCTTGAGCTGCGGGGCGGCAGCCATCTTGAGCTGCGGGGCGGCAGCCATCTTGAGCTGCGGGGCGGCAGCCATCTTGTGCTGCGGGGCAACAGCCATCTTGTGCTGCGGGGCGGCAGCCATCTTGTGCTGCGGGGCGGCACTTAGGAGTGACGAGGCTGAGGGCAGGACAGCAGAAGGTGAGGCAGGAATCAGCTGAAGGGTGTAGGGATCCCAGCTGAACTCCCCCTCCAGATACTCCTCCTCTTCCTCCGACTCCTCCTCTGGCTTCGAGTGCAGTGACTCTCTCCACTCCCGCAGAGCTTTATAATCCGCCGGTAGCCATCTTGACTGTGGGGCGGATGGTCGAGGAGACCGAGGCGGTCCGCGCCGTATCGCGCACTGGCGAAAACATTCTGGAAACTCCGGAGGCTGGTCAACTACGGACGAACAGCCCTTTCTCCGCTGTGTCCTTCGACGGTCGGTCATTCTGTCTGGATCCGGGCTTTCAAGCAGGTAGAGGACACAAACGCAGAGCACTTTGCAATACAAGGGTTTATTTTCTCCCAACACAGGCACAGGAACGGGTAGCTTAATACACCGACAATCCTAACACTTAACACAAACACAGAAGAACAACATAATTAACAAAACCTCCCCTTAGTGAGACACAACATACTAAACGCAGAACACCAGAATAATCACACAAATACATAACAGGACCAGCAAACGTAAAAAAAGAGAAACATACCTTAACAATGACCGACTCTGAAAGACAGGAAACGACAGAACTAAATACAGGGACTAACGAGCAAACACAACACAGGTGCGGACAAAAACACAGGTGAACGAACAAGTCCCTAATTTTCCCTCTCTCCGGATGCGGGGGAGGAGTCAGCACCACCATAACATGGGAAGACAGGACTCTGTCCCTTACAGCTGCCATGTGAGTTTATGCAAATCAACCAAAGATAATTGTAAGATTGGTTTGCAAAGAAAATCGATGGTCACCTCCAGCTATTTACATTTGCTATTATTAAGTTATGTACAAATATAATTTTAAAATCATTGGTCGAAATAAAAATAACTAAATATATTGCAGACTAAATTATTTAAAAAAAAAACTGAATGGAGCTGCTGGTCAATCCTGTTACATCATACTCTTATTCTGGAATGCAAATACTGAAAACAGGTGCAAAAAGACTTTGACTGGGGGGCCTGTAAAACATATTTGGAACTTACACTTGAAAGGGTTAATTAACTTCTTAATTGCAAAGGTTGTAGTTGTATATTTATGTTTGCAATTAGTAGTTTTGGTACGCACTGGATGATTTATGAGGTCAGCAACCATTTCTCTGTTTACATTTGTGAATTAGTCGCCTTTTCCCATGTTTTAGACAAATGTGTGATTGCCTAATTTATATTAAAACAGCCCAAAAAATGTTTTTAGGCCTGAGATGTACCTTCAAAAGTAGAATTTCAGAAAAAGTATAACTACTTCTCTTTTTTTCAGCAACTTACTGAAAAAAAGAGAAGTGCATTAAACTCAACATCCTCCTGTGGTTTTGTTATCTGGCACACAGTGAAATAACTACCTTGGAGCTCTGCGTCCTTGGCCAATCGAGAGTTGCGTAGTGATGTGACATGTGGCTGTCTGTTTTCTTTTTTTCTTTGAAAGTCACACGAGGGATAATGACAGCAAAGCATAAATATGCTAAGCTCACACAAGTGTAATTTTTTTCCTTATTGTAAAAAGGAATTTACCTGGGTTGACTTCAGTGAAACTCAGATGCACTGTGTGTGTGGTCTGTCGTAAGATTTTGGCTAGAGCAGACATATTTTTATAAAGGCACCGACACATTTTGCAAACAGTCCCTGACCAGCCATGGCAATAGTAAACAGCACCTGAGGCCTGTACTACGAAGCATGTTCAACATGCCCTGGATTACTTTCCATTATCTGGCGCCTGTGAGAACCGGAGGTCTGTCCCTCGATGCTAGAGTTGGCATTCCCCCTGCCAGCAGAGAAAGGGAGAAATCAACAACAACATGTATCAACTGAGTTTTTTCCGCACCTGTTTTCTGTTTGTCCAGTTAAGGTATGGTGACCGGTTTTGATCTACTGTTTTGTTCTTTTTGTTATACAAAGTGTTCGGCTATAGGTCCCGTGTTGCCTGCCTGGAATAAAAACCTTTACATTTATTGAACTCTGCACCTGTGTCCACTACCTGCATCAGAGGCCGATTCTTTACACCGCCAAAAATAGAAAGGAAAGTTGGCAAAAGATTGCCGATTTCGTGAATGCGTAAGTTACAGACTCATCACTGTCACTGCCCCTTCATTAAGGTAGCAGGACTAGATACTTATTCATGTGTACTCAATTAATGCAATGTGTTGCTGATATGAATTTTCTTTTCATTATTATAATATAAGAACATTATTCAAACTGGTAAGGAGGTGTGCAAATGATGTACTTTTGATGAAGTCTGTGGTGCTTGAGTCAGTCATCGTTTCAGGATGATGTTTATATTTAAAGGCCAATATGACATTGTTTGCAGCAAACAAGAAAAAGAATGAAGCAAGGAAGACTGGAGGGGGCCCTCTTCCACAGGACTACACTTTTACTGAGGAGCTGGCCTTCTCCAACAATCAAGGCCACCCCTTGATGGTTAGTGGTGACAGGTGGCAAGAAGCACATATGTACAGGGTATGTCTCACTTAATCATTATGAAAACACTGGGTTGTCAAATTCATGTACAAGTGTTGTGGGAGGAAATGGTAAATTGCATCTACTCTCTGTACAGTGAAAGGGTACACATTGATGCTGCTGCCACCACCCACAAACATTTCACATTCCCATAGAGGGCGCGGAGAACATAACCTGTGACAGTGACACACTTCATGTCATCGGTGTTCTTTGATCAGAATCAGCTCCGAATCAGCTTTATTGGCCAAGTTTGCGTAAGCGAACAAAGAATTTGAATCCGGTAAACTTGATCGTGGATAACATGGATGATTCACTTCCTCAGGTGGAGCCCCAAGATGATGATGATGAAACTGTTGTGCTTTGGGGGTCCACAATTCTGTTTTGTTTTATAACACAGACTGTAATTGAGTCAGCTGTAATTATCTTTTAATGGTGGTTTTCTGCACATCGGACAAATAACCCATTCAAGTGCCCCATACAAAATGTATAACTTGCTTTGTATTTCTGTATAAGCATCTCACCATTGATATGCGTCATAACAGCAGGAAGAGAACTTTCTTCCTCCCCCTGAGCCTGTGGCCTCTATGTCAAGGCCAAGACACTCGGAAGTGGTAAACAATTAATACAATTCAATTCAGGGTACTAAATGACACTTGCAACTGTCTTGCAGTATGCCTTGCAAGGGAACAATGTTCTTTATTTCTCAGATTGGAGCAGACAATGTGAGGTCTCTGTACAAGAGGACGTTAGAGTTGGATATCAAATTTAAAAAGTTATTGATTAAAAAGGCAAAGCTGGAGGTGGAGAAACTGGAGTATGAAAAAGTAGTACACGAACATAGCAAGCAAGTTAATTTGTATAGCACAGTTCATACATAGAAGCAATTCAATGTGCTTCAGAGAAATAATAAAATACCTGCTTTTTATATTTATAGCATGAGTGAGAATGACATATTGTCTAATGACAATGCGAAAAATTTTTGTAGTGTTTATTCAAGCAAAGAATTGTTGGGTGATTGCCTCTTGCAGCCCTGCCGGTTGTTGGTTGACAGGGTGGTCTCTCTCCTTCCGTATTGAAGCCACATTGTGTAGCACAACACATGCTGTCACTTTTTGACATGTCCGGTCTGGGGCCACTCTGAGGCCACGCAAAAGCGGGCTTTCAGTCGGCCAAAAGTCATTTCAATTCTGACCATTGTTTTGGTAAGTACCACGTTGGCCCTGTGTTTGGGTCAGGATTGGGGATCAATAGAAAGGGCAGGCATGCATGTCCCCTAACAGCAATCCATTGAAGAGCCCCGAGGATGAAAAGAAATATGACCATAAGTATTACAAAATGCAAAAATGATGTAATGTACAGTTGCAATACACTGCTCAAATCTGTGGCACAGTGCGGACTCCCTGAAGATCCGGGAGTCATGGACTGACCCAGGCCACTTTGCCTCAATGCTGGTGACCGGTGACCATATACTGGTGACCATACACTGGTGGTCACAGGTCATCTACAACAGTAGTTGGGGTTAACAATACTTTCACAGAATGCCAATATTGAAGTCAGTGACACGTTAATGTGCATTTTGAAGAGAGACCAATCATACAACTGTGATACCTGTGCTGTGTAAATAAGGTAAGTAGGACACAAGTGCAGAGGTTCTGGAGCACTAAACTTTAATACTCAACTTGACTTAAACTGTGAACTAGAAATATACACAATGAACAAAACGCTAGAACTCACCGACATGACACTCATGACAGGATTGACGTTAACCCTAACCCCCATGGACTGACACAAAAGGACCAAACTAAATATAAAAACAAAGAGGGTAAACTAGACACAGCTCAGGTGGCCGAGGCGGATCGTCAGCTCAAGCGGTGGCATTTGTCAACGTCCCACCCCTCTGGAGAAACTGGAACCCCTGATCGAACCACACGGAGGTCGACGGAGAAGCTTGAGGTCTGGGAGTAACGGCTCGGGGTCTGGGATGACGGACTGGACCGGCTCGGGGTCTAGGATGACGGACTAGACCGGCTCGGGGTCTGGGAACCCTGCACTGTAAGAAATTGCTGTGAAAATACAGTCGATTTCCCACAGTAACACACTGTTTTCCTGAAATACAATATTGTACTGTAGACAACTGTCAATGTGAGATGGGGCAAGGGAATGACATGGATGAATGATCCAAACAGTCTGCTACTGTAAATTCTAAAGCTGGATATTCACTAGAAAATAAGAAATTTAAAATAGGCTACAAATTGGTAACTTGTAAACAAATATAAGTAATCGCAGCAGTAGTTATAGCCTTCGTGTAGGGATATTTTACAATAGCTTTGCATTACATTGCTTCAGGTCCAAATAACAATACTATGAAAGAAACATGTAGTTGCTTTAATACATTCTCAAACACTCTTGCTACCTATATTTACACATTTGGCTTGTTTAACCCTACTTTATGTGAACTAAAACATAGTTTAGTACAGCCATGTAAATGTCTCTGCTGTAGCACTGAGAAGGTGCTGTCCTATGGCTGGTCATGTTCCTCCCTCAGGGGCATTCAACAGGTGGCATGCTGACTCCACTGCTGGGTTCATCTGACAGTCTTCCATGTCCTACATATTATATAGAGAAGGTTTAAGAAGGGTTGCTGTCTCTGTAAACGCCATTTATCATGTTGTTACATGCCAATTCACTTTCTCGCCAGTAGGAGGCAGTACCCTCTCTCTAGCTCTATTTATCTCATCTCCCTCATCTCATCTTCAACCGCTTATCCGGGGTCGGGTCGCGGGGGTAGCAGGTCTAGCAGGGGACCCCAAACTTCCCTTTCCCGGGCAACATTAGCCAGCTCTGACTGGGGAATCCCGAGGCGTTCCCAGGCCAGTGTGGAGATATAATCTCTCCACCTAGTCCTGGGTCTTCCCCGAGGTCTCCTCCCAGCTGGACGTGCCTGGAACACCTCTCTAGGGAGGCGCCCAGGTGGCATTCGTACAAGATGCCCGAACCACCTCAACTGGCTCCTTTCTATGCAAAGGAGCAGCGGCTCTACTCCGAGTTCCTCTCGGATGACTGAGCTTCTCACCCTATCCCTAAGGGAGAGGCCAGCCACCTTTCTGAGAAAACCCATTTCGGCCGCTTGTACCCGTGGGTCTAATTCAGTCAGGTGTGCGTGTCGGGTGAGCACACAGTTTTCTTACCGTGATTGCAGGTAGGATCACTGGGAACACTTTTGTAATGTACGAAATCGTGTAATAAATATGCAAAGAACTTTTACCGTTTGTGCATTATTGGACCTATGCTGCGCACGCGTAAGTCAAGTTCGCCGGCACGACCAGGACAAACAGACAGGCTGTTACAGTCTTAAGTGCAGATATTTGTTAAAAACAAATAGCATGAGTGGTAACAATGGTCCCAAATAAGGCATGACATGTGAATCTGTTGTGTTTGTTATGGTTACGTCTCACTGGAATAATCACTTAATGACCCATCATACAGTGTTACTAATTGCTTGCTTTTTTAAATTGCATAATGCTGGTTGACTATGCAGTCTGGAATGTACTATCCATGTACTGCAATGGACTAGCTACACTGTCTAACGATGTTAACAAAATATCTGCGTTACCGTACTAGCTAGCCAATATCTACCTACATAGTTACCGTAGCTAGCCAATATCTACCTAGTTACCGGTTAGGTAACAGAAGTAGTGTACTACGGTAATTAGGGATGGGAATCGAGAACCGGTTCTTCTTTAGAACCAGTTCCCAGTAAATCAATTCCTTGGAACCGTTAGTGTACCTGCTTAACGATTCGGCTCGTTGCAAATGTGTCATCATGACCGTCACACACGCGCTGCGCATTTTGGTTACGCAGAAGCGATCTAAAGTGTTGTTATATTTCACTCGAAAAGACACCAATGCAGTCATTTGCAACAGTTGTAAAAGTTTAATTTCGGCAAAGGGGGAACTACCTCCAATATGCAGAAGCATTTGGCCACACAGCACGCAATCCGTTTGCAGGACTGTCGCGTGTTTGATTCTCTACTACTCAGCGACAAAACAACAAGTGTGTCAAGCAGCAGCGGAGCTAATGAGACGGCATCTGCTATTAATGCCAAAGGTAACTTGTCTATTTAATGTGAGCGCCATTTCATTGTGTAAACTTTTACTATACGGATAATAATCTCTATTGTCAATCATTTGCCCAAGTTGATAGTTGTGGTCTAAGACTTCTTTCTATATTGTATGTCAGTTGAGTTGAATTTAGTTTCAGGTTGAATATTCCCAAAGGAACAAGCTCTTCCTTGACTGTCTCTGTTTTTTCTTTTTATGGCACTTAAATGGCAGTTGTTTTTTTTTGGCTGGACCAATGAATGTGAAAAAATCTATAGGTCCCTGGACTTTACTTTGTAGCTCACCTACTTTTAGGTTAGTTCTGAGGTTGCTACACATCATTTGTGTATACTCTGAGTATGTGCGGTGTTCTTATCAGATTATCAAATTATTTCCTAACCCAATGAGAATCGATAAGAGAATCGATATGGAATCGGAATCGTTAAATTCTTATCAATTCCCATCCCTAACGGTAATACAGCTATAGCTGCTATGTTTGTTACATAAAATGTACATACTTAGCAATTGTTATGCAAAAATGGTAGTTACTTATAGTCATATTAAAATAATCAACACATCACTACCGAATCATTCTTCTACGATTATCACCCATTCCTCCTCTCCTAGCACCCCTTCTATCTCTAGCACTTCCCCCTGCTCCCACCCGGGAACAATGTACTTATTGCCTTTTTGATGTGTGTTTTAGCTATATGTGAAATGCCTGCACTTATTGTAAGTCGCTTTGGATAAGAGCGTTTGCTAAATGCGCAAAATGTAAATGTAAATCACGGCTAGCGCAGTGTGATCATTACCATTTGACCAAGACCATCCGCAGGTCGCGAGTCCGCCATGTTTACACTCACGGCTAACAGCAGTGGGCGGGCTGAGGGGGTGGGGATCATTGATAACCACGCCCACACGCCAGAAAGGGGCCAAAAGTTTTGGTCGTAAATAAAACTTGTAATGGAAAAAAGAAGTGAAACTGAAAAAAAAGGTTTAAATTATTTTTTTGGGATTGGATCAAAAACATCCACTTGTTACGTTCAGAATTTTTAAAATTATGTTTAAAGTGTATCTTTTTTCAAATAATAATATATTTTTCATTTACCATATTTTATTTTACATTTAAAATATATTTTTCAGCAAAGATTTTTTTTTCACGGCCAATACATTTGGCCCCAATCTGGCTCCATACATATACATAGATGTAATTTCATGAATTCGAAAATTTTTATTTATCAACTTACCTCTTTATTCTAGTTCATTCAAATTCAACCAATCTTCACAATCTTTCATCTGTGTGTATCGTCCATTAGCAATTAGCGCCATTTGGGTACCAACGCCCAGTGGCCTGTGATTTTGGCATCAGGAAGGCAATTTATGCGTAGAACATAAACATGTAAATAGTCTCTATATAGTTTTCAGTTTCCGATATTACAATTCTGAAAAGGTAAAATGCACATATTTAACCCTAATTACACATTCACAAATCTTTACATACAACTACGAAATGTAAAACAGTTGTGTGGATTGTCATTTACTGGCATTACTATTTGTTTTACACACAAGATTGTGATTTACAGGTGTGCGAATACCCACAAGACATTTGTTTTACCCACAAGACATTTGGCAGTGATTTGATTCCATAGATTACTACCTCTTTCATGAGTACACAGTGTGGGGCAGGCCATTACTGATTCTTCACCATGCTCTCCTTTTTTTAGAATAAAGTCCACCTTGGCTGAAGAGATAAAATATTATTATTAAGGCTTTGCCAAATATATCTGCAGAGACATAAGAAAAACGTTTCAATATCCTCCAGAGCTGCCTAGAATGTAAGGAAGATCTGAGATATGTACGTCACGAGGACATTGGTGATGTTTTGCCTGTTATTGTGCCAGATTAGGTAATGTTAAGTTTCTTAACAATTGTGCATGTTTTACACACTAAACATCTTAACATGTAATATTTCAGAAACAGAGGCCATCAATCTGAATCTCCAGACTTGTTAAAGCCCATCACCACTTTCCAGCTCATCACCACGGTCCAGCCCATTACCACATTCAGCTTCCTCATCCTCTCTCTCCAGCCCTTTAACACCTGACCTGGCAGAAGGTCACAGCTCCTCATACAACAGAAGTTCCCATTCACGCTTACACAAAACATGGCATGAGACATTTCAAGTCCCATGGGACAGAATGCTACAAAGAATCCAATCAGCAATTTCTGAGGGAATAAGACCTAAATCTGCAGACAGACGCCAGATGAAAAGGGTGCTTGTAGACAAGATACGGAAGTATGAACCTAGCCCTAAACGCTCACAGTGTCTCACTGTCACTCACAACAGCATCAGGCTCACTAATTTCTGGAGGCTATACTATAAGACACGTATAAAGAACCTAAATCGTGAAAGCATCTTTGTGTGCCATTAAAACTTAATGCAAAAAAACAGATACAATTGCAGAGCAGCTCATTTTCCCCACTTCTCTAGACATGGTGTCAATTATGCTTGATGAGACAAGCGCAGCAAAATTAAAAGCTGTCCCCCTGTCAAATGACACAATTGCAAGACATATATATGCCACATTTTAAAGTGGTCTTGAGGAACAACTCATAGAAACATTTAAAGACAGTCGTTATGCTTTTAAGTGTACAAAGCTACTGACAGCAAGACTGCTTGTTCATCTCATACGTCCGCTTTGTGAATGGCGAGTCACTGTGCGAGATTTGCTGTTTTTCAAATACATAAAAAAATAGAGCCACAGCTGATGAGCTGTTTACGATCATGGACAGTTACCTCAAAGAACACGGCTTAGATTGAGAGTAATGATGTGCACCTCAGTGTAAACGTTGATGGCATCCCACTTTTCAAAAGTAGTAGTGTCCAATTCTGGCCATCCATTCATTGTAGCCATGTTTTGTGGACAATGTAAGCCAAGTCCTCTTGTGGAGTAATTAGAAGACTTTATGACTGAATACAAACATCTCAAGGAACATGGAATTGTTTTTAAAGGCCAGACTTACACTGTCAATATTGATGATCTGATCTGTGACGCGCCATTAAGGGCCATATTGCCTATGAGAGTTGTGAACGATGTATAATCAGAGGTACTCGTGTTGAGAGAAGAATAGTTTTCAGTCAACAGGAATTCACTTCTCGAACAGATGACGGTTTCTGCAGAGTGGAATACAGAAACCCCCAAACTGATATCAGCCCCTTCATTGCTGCAGGAATTCCTTGCATTAGTTCATTTGTTTTGGATTATATGCATATGGTCTGCTTGGGAGTAGTTAGGCGCCTGTTAACCACTTCTTGACAGGGCCCCTGACCTCAATTTCCGCCTAAAATGACCCACCCCAATCTAAAGGGATATTGCTCTGGAACAGAACCATGTAGGAATATTTGGTAAAGGGCATTTAAAAGAAAACAGTCTGAATTTGTGAAAATTAATTAAGGATAATGTAACACACAATATCTGGCATGAGCTAAGACTCAAAAACAACATACGTTTTTTGAAAATGTATATCTCAGACTCTGAATCTCTGGTTGACCTGAAGGTTGACCCCTCGGTCTCAGCATTATTTCAGGCTTTGTCTGAAGTCTCTAGCTTTTTTAACGACTGAGATACAGTAATTTTACTGAAAGCTGGTCATTTTTCCATTCGGTCTGGTGAGTCAGACTACTTTGTAGGCAAATGGGAGCAAAGCCATATGGGAAATAAAGTCTTAACTTTTGATTTTGACGTCATTTCTTCCTCAAAACCCCATGTGAAACGAAATAGTGCTGCTCGAACGTTGAAAACTTTGATTCTCGACCAAATATAGATTCTTATGGATTACTATGGGTCATAAACGTTGCTAATAATATCCCTGGGACTATAGCAAAAGAAAAATAATCGACTTGGCTGATGTTACTACCTTTATGGTACCCAAGAGCCGCTAATTGCGGTACCCAGACACCGGGCTTATGACGTCAATGGTTGAATGGGCCATTCGCAGACAAAAGACTGATAGATACACATAGACAATAGATTGACTGGCTTGGTTGAATTTGAATGAACTAGAAAAAAGAGGTAAGTTTATGAAGAAATATGTTTCACTAAATAAACAGAACGAATTCATCCAATACATCTATGTATTCAGCCCATTCATTAATTTTTTTATTATTTATCAGTTGTGTCATGTGCCTATTGCACTCAATAATGGTCCGATCTACCTATATAAACCTGGACTGTTTTTGGTCCGAGCTATAGGAAACTGTACTCGTTTTGGTCCGATCTATATGAAACTGGACTGGTTTTGGTCCGATCTATATGACACTGCATGGACTCATTTTGGTCTTATCTATATGAAACTGGACTGGTTTTGGTCTGATCTATATGAAACTGGACGCGTTTTGGTCCGATCTATATGAAACTGGATATATATAACAGATTAGTTTGCTGCTGTCTCATGTGCACTCATAACAACACTAATGATCACTGTGCGCAGTGCAACCGGTTAGTTTGCGTGTCCTGCTCAGGCAGACAAAAGACTGCGAGATACACATAGACAATAGATTGATTGGCTTGGTTGAATTTGAATGAACTAGAAAAAAGAGGTACGTTTATAAAGAAATATATGTTTTTTTAAATAAACAGAACGAAAATATAAAACAAAATAGATTAATGTATCTCCCGGGTAACAGAATACCCGACCGTGACCAATATACAAACTGTGTTTTAAAATACGTGTTTCATTGTCTACAGTGCCTTTGTTACTGGACTGTAATTACTATAATGCATTTTACAAATGAAAATGATCGAATTATACAATGTAGCCTAATGTTCTTATTTCAAGAGTCTGTGTTGCAATATGTCTATATACGGCCAATCATGCGCAAATCATTTGATTGCACGTCGCTTGTGATCTAAAATATTTTAGCATTTACTACATCAAAATAGGACATACAGTTTGATGGATTTTCATTTATTCGATTTTTAGGAATTTAATTGTCATAGCCTGTTAAAAACAACTTGGTCAATCCGGTTCTTTTAGCGGAATCTGTTCATCTGGGGTCAGCCCCTTCACCTTCAGTCTGATGAAGATTGGTTGCCGGGCCCTGATGATAGTATATCGTATGGCAGGTTGAGGAACTCAAGAGTCCCTTGCAACCTTGGAGAATTCGTTGGGTCATCTGTCTGATGATCGCAGGATAGAGCTGACAGATTTGATCAAGGGATTGTCCTTGTTTGCTGACAAACCTTCTCGTACCCATTATTTGGTGGAGCACGATATTGATGTTGGAGATGCTGTCCCCATCAAACAACGATTTTACCGTGCCTTATTTGAGAAGCTACCTCACTTGGACACAGAGATTAAGTACATGCTTGTTAATGATATTGAGGTACCGTCATTTTCCAGTTGGGCCTCCCTATGTCTCTTAGTGAGCAAGCCAGATGGTTCACTTAGATTTTGCACAGATTACCGGAAGGTAAATAGTGTTACAAAACCTGACTGCTACCCAATTCCACGGATGAAAGATTGTGTTGACCAGGGGCCTGTACCATGAAGTAGCTCGGCTTCAATCGGTATTCGTTGCCATGGTATCTGACGCTGCACGGCTAACCTGCTCCGGGGCAGGTTATGTTCTGCATTTGAGATCTCAGTCAGAAGTTGGACCAATCAGCGGTGAGCAAAGACACATATAGGTGACGTAATTAATTCCTAGCTTCTGTTCTCTGTTGCAATGGCTTCACATTTTACACACACACACACACATACATATACATATGAATACACACATTTTCATTTCATTCATTTTCAATATGATTAGCCTAAAATCATTATAGCCTATAAAATGTATTTCTTTAACTTAGGCATTAACAATCAGCAATGATCTTCCAAGATTGTTCTCTTGCTTTGGCAGCAGAGACGGTGTTACTGCGTGCTTGGAAAACATTTTTATGTTCTTCATATTTGTGAAGAATAATTTCTTGCTCCTCCGCGGAAAAAATATATTGCTCTCGCCCTATCCATATCGAACGTGATTGGTTGTTCGGTGCTGACGTTACTATTTTATGTGCACGCGCGCGCGGAGTAATCAGAGTTTAAGGATCAAAGCCTGGGTTGACAAAGTAAGTTGATGAGCTGCATCATGGTACCAATAAAGCCTGATTGCGTTTGTTTGATTTTGTCAAATTCTGAACCAATCCTGGAACCCTAAATTTGTTCAAATACCATCATGGTACAGGCCCCAGGTCGGTGCAGCTAAGTTTATCGGCAAATTTGAGTTGCTGAAGGGTTACTGGCAGGTACCTTTGTCACCAAGAGCCCGTGACATATCTGCCTTTTGTTACACCTTCAGGTATTTTTTCCTTTACTGTCATGAGTTTTGGCTACATTTCAGTGACTTATGAATAGGGTGATCTTTGGCCTTGAAGGCTGTGCTGTTTATTTAAATTTAGTTTGGCTGAGGCTCGTCTTAAGGTAAACTTGGCTAAATGTGAGATGCCCAGGCAACAGTGACCTACCTGGGCAGTGTTGGCTGCCCCACGTTAAGATCAGCCTTTCAGTTTATACGTCGATGCAAGTAATGTAGGGGCAGTTGCCATGTTGCTTCAAGCTGATGAGGATGGTATAGAACATACTGTGAGCTATTTCCACAGAAAGTTTAACAACTATCAGCTGAACTAATCCGTGGGGAAGAAGGAAGCGCTTGCGTTAATGTGGGCTTTGCAGCACTTTGAGGTGTATGTTGGGACTGGGGTGGTCCCTATTGTGGTTTACACTGACCACAACCCTCTTTCTTTCGTGCCCACTATGCTTTGCCCAAATCGCAGGATTATGCGCTGGTGTTTGTTCCTGCAGGCATTCCACCTGGATGTACGACACGTTAAAGGCATACATAATGTGGTCGCGGATGCGCTTTCCCGTGCACCGATGTAGTTTGTTTTTTGGATGCCATGGTTTTGTTTTGTTTGGTTATCTGTACAGTGTTTACTTTGTCCTTCTTGTTGTTCTGATTTCTGTCTTCCTGTCGCTCTGTCTCCCTTCCCTTTCTCTTAAATTGTTGCTTCCAGGTTCCATGGTTGCTGAGGTTGGAATGAGTCAGGCGATCTGGTGGGTACAGTGTCAAGAGCACGGGTTGGGTATCTTTTGGTCTGTTAAATTTTTGGTTTGAAATTAGTTATGGTTTTGTGGTGATATTTGTTTGTTGTCGGGTCCTTTTTGGGTCCTGTTTTTATGGGGGGGGGATGTTACGTCCCTCTCGCTCTCCCTGTCTCCTCTGTGTTTCTGTTCTTATTTGCAGATTGGAGACAGGTGGATCTGAGGGGGTCGTTTGTGTGACTGGTTGCACCTGCCAGCCCGGATTTAAATGTTCCTGGTGCTCAGCCCCACGCCTTTTCTTTCTCCCAAGCACCATTTGTACTTGGCTAGATAACTCTTGTTTTGTTAGTTACACCTATCAACACTTACACATCTTACATTCACCCAAGCATTTCCATTACACTCATCGTATGTCTACTGTCACACTTCACCAGTTACAACTTTGTTAACACTAGAAGCGCCAGAGCTGTTTTCACTCCTTTAATCGCCAGAGCCCCGCACCTGCTGGCGTCATAAAAATACGAATCATCCCAATTAGCACCTACATTCTCATCCGCAGCATCTCCATCCATTCACTGAGTAACCTGCCATCCATCTACAGCATCAGATGATCTACTGTGTTATCATCCTGAATTAATTGAATTAGGATGAATTATGAAGTAAAACATTTTACTAAAATAGTATGTATTTATTGTCTTATGTTACCATACAATACAAAATTAAAACCATGATTTTAAAAGCACAGGCTGGAATTTAAATTTCTAAAGATCGAATAAATGAAAATCCATCAAACTGTATGTCCTATTTTGATGTAGTAAATGCTAAAACATTTTAGATCACAAGCGACGCGCAATCAAATGATTTGCGCATGATTGGCCGTATATAGACATATTGCAACACAGACTCTTGAAATAAAAACATTAGGCTACATTGTATAATTTGATCATTTTCATTTGTAAAATGTATTATAGTAATTACAGTCGAGTAACGAAGGCACTGTAGACAATGAAACACGTATTTACAACACAGTTTGTATATTGGTCACGGTCGGGTATTCTGCTGTTACCCGGGAGATACATTAATCTATTTTGTTTTATATTTTTGTTCTGTTTATTTAGTAAAACATATATTTCTTTATAAACGTACCTCTTTTTTCTAGTTCATTCAAATTCAACCAAGCCAATCTATCTATTATCTATGTATATCTCGCAGTCTTTTGTCTGCCTGAGCAGGACACACAAACTAACCCGGGTGCACTGTGCAGTGTTCATTAGTGTTGTTATGAGTGCACATGAGACAGCAGCAAATTAATCCGTTATATATATCCAGTTTCATATAGACCAGACCAAAACGAGTCCAATATAGATCAGACCAAAACGCGTCCAGTTTCATATAGATTCTGTTTATTTAGTGAAATATATTTTTTTATAAACTTCTCTTTTTTCTAGTTCATTCAAATTCAACCAAGCCAATCTATCTATTGTCTATGTGTATCTCGCAGTCTTTTGTCTGCGAGATACACAAACCATTGACGTCATAAGCCCAGTAAGGTGTGATCGGTGTCTGGGTACCGCAATTAGCCAAACAACATGTAAATAGTAGTTTTATATAGTGTTCGGTTTGTGATTTTGCAATTCTGAAAACGGGACAAGGTAAAATGCACGTATTTAGGAAAAGTCATGGAAGGACGAGACTGTAGCTTTTCAACATTATATATTTACAGCGTGGGCTGTTGGTGCTTCTAGTGTTAAAATGATAAATTTTTGTGAATATTTGAATAAACCTTTGCTACTCCTTTAAAGTTAACGTGTGGACTACCTTGTTTGTCACTATCTATGAGCCGGGTTGTGACACTTAAATCGAATATTTAGTATCAGGGGTGCAAACTCATCAGGGGTGAAAAAGGTGACAAAGACCGAACCCCCCTAGAGCATGCCCCCAGGAAGAAAAAAATACCAGCTTGAAAATGTGGATTTACAATAGATTTTATCAAGAGGATATAGGTAAAAACTCCTTTTGGAATTCTCTCTTTTCATTCTGAAAATAAATTGAAGTGGTGAGTGGCCTGGCTACATGGACTAGTCAAATGTAATGCGAACTTTAGCTACAAGCAGTGCAAGTTTTTGATTATTTGTATAGCACCGGGCCGGCTTTCATACACAATGGCAACTCGAGTGTTTTACAACACACTTAATCATAAAATATTCTGGCCTTTTTCTTAATATGTTGAAATGTATGAAAAGACAAAAAATGAGCACTATAAAAGTGGACTACTTTATTAATTATTTAAACAGCATTGGTATAGGACCAATTCGGTCCCATGCGTTTTGATACATATATAGTCATTGCTATAACCGTGATCGCTATTTAGCAGTCTTCCACTGCGTTTACAGTTTGTGTTGAAAAGTGGTGGGGACCAAAGATCAGCTGAAAAAACATTAGAGCAGGACGGGAAAAATATTGAATAACGGCGCATCAAAAATGGGCATAGTGAGACTGACATTGGTCAGTAGCCAATCTGCGTGTTAGGGGCGTGGTTTTGCGAAGGGTCAATTGGTCGGAACCCTTTCACACGTAAGTTTAAAATATTCTAACTGATCCCCCAGCAGTGGCGGCTGGTGAAAAATCTTCTTGTGGGGCTGTGCCATACTTTTTTGTTTCTGTTACATCACAATACAATTTAAAACAAACTGCAGGACAGCAGTGCTCAGTGAAATAGTCAGTAATTATTTAATGCCAATATTAAAAAGTTGAGGCATTCTTACACAAAAACATTAACATCATATTGCACTAACACAAGCCTTTATATATATATATATATATATATATATATATATATATATATAAAGTTTATATAAAATTACACTGTATAAAAGATGTATAATATAGTAATGGATATCAAGTGGCTGAACTCAAACCTTTGACTGGAAGAATAGCATACAGTATTTTATGATCAAACTAAATGTAACTAATTGTTAATGTGCTCCAGAACGGCAACAACAAAACAACCTACAGTAATATTAACATGCCCCACGGCAAGGCCTACTCAAAAGCCCCACAAAACTTCACACAATCGATCATTTTGGATAAAATGTGCCTGTTTTAGCCTTCCTACCAGAGGTGGGATAAAGTCATTGTTATGCAAGTCACAAGTAAGTCTCAAGTCTTTGCCCTCGAGTCCCGAGTCAAGTCGAGTCAAAGATGAGGCAAGTCCCGAGTCGAGTCACAAGTCAAAGCCAACAAGTCTCAAGTCGAGTCCAAAGTCCTACCATTTTAGTTTCCAGTCATTTCAAGTCATCTTACCACAGAATTTATACAAATCATGTATGTCTGTAAGATTTGTATTTATTTAAACCTCTTTTTATACAATGACATTAATACAGTAAAAAACTGAAAATTTAATTTCACAAAAAATGCTTGTATTTCAAAAGCATATTGCACTAGAACAATGCACAGCAACTTCAGTCCTGTATTGTATTGACCTTAGGGCTGGAAGATATGGAAACATTTAATATCACGATATATTTCTTAATTTCGATCGATACGACATAATTCCGATATCGATATGAACAATATAAAAGCCTCAGAAAAAATGCCATGAACACCCACAACGGATGTCTGTATACTATCTTCTGAAAAATACATTTGCCAAGTCTTTTGAGCCTCCTCCTATAAAACTAAATAATATTTTAGAAATAAAACGGTACAAATAAATTAAAGTTCACCTTTTATTTGATTTTAACCTTTACACAAACAAGAAGTCAAATAAGCAATTTGACTCTGAGACTGACCTTATTAATATATTTAACTTTAAACAACAACATAGGCTGATTATATTATTCTTTACACAAAACTTCCTGCATCAAAACTTGTTCTTATAAACATATCATTTAAAGTTAGTGAACATGTTAGACAATGAAGAGGTGAGTTCATGAGTTCGCTACGTGACCGTGGATTTAAGAGACACGAGAGAGAAGCTCATGAACGCGCATGTCGCAACATGCTCGGAGAATGAGAGTGCTCAAAAGCGCATGTCCATCATGACGTCATGGGCCAGTCAACGCGGAAGATCCAAGCTTTTAGCATCACGCTGAAACCTGAAGTTTATCAGATCTCAGAAAGCTGAACCACTTCCCTACCACTGAATTAGTCTTTCCTCTCATATCAACTGTCTGCTTTCTCCTCACTTATGGAAGCTCGTTCAGTCACGTTTGAATTGCGGTCATGGGCGCTCATTTTGTAGCTTAAACTTGCCGTGTTGAGAGATCAGCAAAAATATTGAAATATCGAAAATGTGTTTAGAAATCATATCACCGTTATTGATTTTTTTTTACCGCGATATATAGTGATATTGAATTATGGTCCAGCCCTAACCTCATATTGCAAAACAGTTTAACTTTCAAATAGACATGGGTCCTTTTAGCCTGAACTTTTTTAAACATGTCATTAATAAAATCCTCACTCCTCAAAATTATCACTTCTGAAAAAATGGACCAACCTGATAATATAATTGGAATGGCTCCATAGAGACGTGTGTGTGCGTGTGAGCGTGCCCGTGCGAAGCTCTGTCTGTAATCTTCGACCCGCATGTTTTGCAAATTGCAACTCTTTTTTTGTCGACTACCTCGTAGTTTTTATAGCCAAACGAAACTATATTCGGTATCATTTTGCCAACTGGCGCGTTGTTGCTTGTGCTTCATTGGTTGTCTTGCAATGTGCCTGCTTAGATGCTGTCCAATCAAAACAACGTGGGACTACAGTGATTGGATGTCCAATCAAAACAACGTGGGACTACAGTGATTGGATGTCCAATCAAAACAACGTGGGACTACAGTGATTGGATGTCGTGCAGGCAGCGCGCGTGCTCTCTGCATGCATTTCTTTTCACAGATGCAGATTAACTGAGAGCGGCGTGCCCGTGTGAACATTTTCTTCCCCAGTTTTCATGGGAAGTAGCAAGTCTTCTCGAGTCAAAAGGCGCAAGTCCAAGTGAAGTCACGAGTCATTGATGTTCAAGTCCAAGGCCCAATCCGAATACTCCCACTTACCCCTTCCCCTTAGCCCTACCCCTTAATTTACCCCTTCCCCATGGCCCTCGAAACCGAGTGGTAAGGGCTACGTTCCCCTACGAATTGGGACACCACTCGGTTTTGGCTACGTCATCATACATCGTCGCAAGCAAGCTGCTACGTCACCAGAGGCGACACAAGTGTTTTCAAACTTCCGCGATGCCGTCTGGAAGAGTTATGTCGATTGCCTGGGTTTTAGTAATTTTTTTGCGATTGTCTGCAACAAATCGCAGAAATCAATCGAGAAGAAGACGTCTACGAATGCTGCTAGATCAACGTATGGTATGTATCGATTGGTTACAAACAACATTATCGTATTGTATTAAAAGTTCACGGAACTAACCAGCAAGGTAGCTGACCTGGACACGCGTTCATTACATTGACTTGTATCATATTATATTGTAATACAAACCAAGTTAAGATGTATGTGTATGACTATATTTTATTCATATGTTTTGTCACAGTCTAGTCCTGCTATGTGCTTTGTTCTTTGAGATGGGAGACAACTATGGTCACTGTTTGACTGGGGGAGGGGAGTTAACTGTATGTGCTTTCTGGTGGGAATGGGAGACGTAAACAATTTACAGGAGTAGGGCAAACAATTTTCACAACTCGGCCATTAATGTTGTAAAATTGTTTTATTTTCCAGACTGGTGGTCCAGCAAGATACTGTGCCATAAACCCCAACATGCCTATACTGCGCATATGGTTTGATGTTGAGACTGAGCTAAGGCAGGATTTTCGCCTCAGCAGAACAGCAATGCACAGCTTACAGAGGCTTTTACAAAGGGAGCAGGACCATGGCTGGGGTAATGAGCTTGAAGTACTTGTATACACCTATTGGCTGGCACATGGACTCTCGTATAGGGTGGTGTCCAGTGTCTTCAATGTACCAAAGGCTACAGTGCACAACATCATCCACAGAGTGGCCCAAAACATATGGGACAATCTGAGCAAAGCAATCTGCTTTCCTCACACAGTGGACCTGCCTGCAGTTGGTCAGGGATTTGTCAACATTTCAGGAACCCCTGCATTCCACAATGTGGTTGGAGCAATTGATGGCAGCCACATACGGATAAAACCACCCAAGCATCACAGATTAGACTATTTGAATTATAAGGGCTTTTACTCAGTCACCATGCAGGCAATATGTGACTCAAGTGGCAGGTTTCTGGACATTTATGTGGGGTACCCGGGGTCTGTCCATGATACCCGAATAATGAAAAACAGCAGTTTTTATACGGCAAGGCGGTATCCCCCAGCAGGCTACATCCTTCTGGGTGATGGTGGGTATCCCTGTTTGGATACTCCGATCTGCCTCATCACCCCATTCAAGGAGCCAGTTCATGGACAAGTACAGCAGCGATTCAATTACTATCAGTCAAGGGGACGCAGCATAATTGAGAGGGCATTCGGCATGATGAAGACCAGGTGGAGGTCAACGCTTTTCAGAGCATTGGAGGTGAAGCCTACGTTTGCACCCCAAGTAATTGCTTCATGTGCTTTTTTGCACAATGTGTGTATGGACAATGGTGACACACTGGCCCCAGATGAAGACATGTGGGATAGGGATGACCCTCAACCTCCCCGTGAAGCTCTGGCACATAATGCAACCTCTGGGAATGACACACGGAACAGACTGGCTGCCCTAGTTTCTGGCAATGTGCAAGCATGATCATGACAATTGGCATATCTATATAGTTGTGCTTCTATGTTTACTTTGGTGGTGGTGGATACTGATGCAGATATTCCTAAGTGTTCTATTGTTTTAAATTTTGTTGTAATGCACACATGCTATGTAAATAAACCTGCTTGCTTACCAGTGAAGCATTTTTTCAATCCATGATGTTTTGTATATCTGTTTCAGTGATCATTGTTTTCTATGTCATTTATGTTCAGAAACACTTATTCAGAAACCGGTATTTATTGAACAAAATATACACATAAATAACATAACTATTTAAACACAACATACAAAACTCAAAACAATGTGCAAAGTGCAAAAACAGTAATAAAATAAACTACATTTTATCAACCATTTTCTCAAAGAGTGCCAAGAACCTATCGGTCTTGGCCTCACTCTCCTCGTGGCGCCTCTGCTCTTTACTAGACTCCTCAGTCAAGAAGTCTAGTACGGCATTATTTCTTTTTCTTTTTTTTTGTGGTGAGGGAGTTGTGGGGCATGCCACGGCGGAGGTGCTGGGTGCGGAGGGGCTGAGTGCGGAGGGGCTGAGTGCAGAGGTGCTGGATCCAGAGGTGCTGGATCCAGAGGTGCTGGATCCAGAGGTGCTGGCTGGGGATGCGGGCTCAACAAACTCCTAAAGGAGTAAAATGAATGAATTAAAATCCACAAACGGTTATGGTCATGCCATGTGGTTATATATGTATACATAAACACTTATGAGAAAGCATTTCAATAAGAACATGTTAATATGCTTTTCTCAACATCCACACCAGTAAAAGTAGTGCATTACATACCAGGATTGGTGTGGGATCCTCATAATAGGAGGCAACCACCACAGGAGGGTCAAGTGAGGGCCTGGCACCCAACACCTCGTGCATATCTTCGTAGAAATGCCATGTTGCAGCGGTCACCTCCCCACCTCCAGTACCAGACCCAGTTTTTGGAGTTCGTAGTTCCTGGAAGTACACAACACACACAAAAATAAATGATCCCTCCAATGTATACAGTATGAAGTTATTGCATTAAGATTAAAATATGTGCCTTGTATTTTTGTTTAAGATTTTCCCACTTCTTCGCAGCCTGTTGTCCCGTAACCCTTCCCTGCAGACCCATTTCTTTCACCAGTGTCCTGCATCATATCAAACAATGTTGTACAGCATTAACACAAACGAATAACAAATAAATACAATAATACAGTACCAATAAAAATGACTCACTCCCACAGTTGCTTTGCAGCGTACTTCGACTTGTAAAACTTATGTTCGTGTTCTGCCCGAAAGCGAATGATCTGCCGGGTTTCCTCCGGCGTCCCTGTGTGATGCGGGACGGTATGTAATCACGTTTATCGCAATTCCAAAAGCAACAGCTTATGTTATGCACTGATATGAATTATCTGCTAAAAGAGTTATTAACTGTAGACAAACATGCGTCGAGTAGTCTAGTCAGAGAAATACCAAACTGTGCAAATTAGCTATTTGGCGTTGAAAACTAGCAAAAAGTAGCGATTTCTAAAAAAACTTCAATTATTATAATTGTTAAAAATATATATGTACAGGACTGCGTAGATCACAAAAAAGATTGTCGTAATTTTTTAATTCTTAATTTAATCCGAAAATTCTTACATTTGTGAGTCTCTTTCGCAGATCTCGCAGCCATTCTTTTGCGTCTCGAGATGTATTCTGGGTACCCCTTGGTTTCAAGTGAGCTCTCGGAATATCTTGGTTTCAAGTGGTATATAGCCCTTCGTCTTACCCCTTCGTCTTGATCAAAATGTGTATTCGGACAGCACTTGGTCTCGGGCGGACGCGCAAAACTAAGGGGAAGGGGTAGGGGTAAGGGGGAGTATTCGGATTGGGCCCAAGTCGAGTTGCAAGTCTTTGTACATTTTGTCGAGTCGAGTCTGAAGTCATCAAATTCATGACTCGAGTCTGACTCGGTCCAAGTCACATGACTCGAGTCCACACCTCTGCTTCCTACCTGGTGTACCAGCTACTGGAGAAGCCACGCATATACTGCTTCCCTACACAGCTTCAGGGACGAGCTTGGGGCGATAAAATAATCGCCCTTGGATTCGATTTAAGAACGCTGATTGGCTAAATTTTATGTCAATCATTCATATCTTAAATGAGCAATTGGCTTAACTGCTAGATAGACCTGCCTCCTTGGGGCGTTTCTCTATCGCTATCGCTATTTAGAACCTGTCACTAATTGTTATATTTGTCTGTGGTGGCACGAGCCTGTATCCAGCAGCACCGCAGTTTAGCGGAAAGGCGCGCGACTAGACGGACACGAAGATGTTCGCATCGTGTGATGACGCAGGGTGGCCCAACAGAGAAAAAAGTATTTCCACAGGGTGAAAAAGATTCCCGCAATAGAAAATGTATTACGCATACTCGCAGTCGCAAATGACTTCGATGAGACGTAGACCCCGCCCCCAATATATTTTTATTGCGGATCTACACAAATCACGTGGATGACCTATTTTAAAGTAAAAATGGCGAATTTCGCCCGAAAGGTGACAAGTTTGCACCCCTGTACTATAGGAATCTAAATAATCTAAAAATAAAATATAAAAATTTTAATAATCTGATGATCCATTAGTCTATGATGTAAATGCATTGAGCGACATTCCGTAAAAAAAATGTGTTGTGAGACAAGCAACACATGCCAGGTGACGACAGCTAGCTAGAATGTGATATTAGATGGTTAGATTAAACAAATGGCATCCAAAGAAATTTATTATTAACAGCTTAGTTGGATAAAAGGGAAAAGATAGTACCAGATTAGTAATGATTTTGGCAGATACTCAAGCTTGCAGTTCTATTTGTTGCCAAAAAATCCCGATACGTGGACAGAACCGGTAGAGATCCCATGCAGTAGACCTATAGTTTCAGAATGTGGCTCAGAATCCTGTCATATAGCGTTATATATTGACAATTATCTCAACCCTTTGGCTAAAAAACATCCCAGCTATATAATGGAACATGCTTTTGTAGACTAGTTGTGGGAGTTGGAAGGTTCCCATGAATACGGTAAGGTTCTTCATTGATATTGACAGCCTTTATACAAACATAGATATAAACATAGATATAAAATTGGGTCTTCGGGCTGTTAAAAAGGTCTTCCTAAAATACCCAGTTTCTGGGAGACCAGATGAGATTTTACTAGAATTGAGTCTGACTCGAAACGACTTTGAATTTAATCCCAGATTTTATCTACAAATCCATGGCACTGCAATGGGAAATAAGTTTGCTCCAGCATACACTGACATTCACATGGCTGAGTGGGAGCAAACAGTCTTCCCCAAATGCAAAAGGTTACCATGGTATTTGGATGACATCTACGGCCTTTGGACCCATTCCATGGCAGAACTTGAGACCTGTATGGAAACCTTAAACACCCATCATTCATCCATAACAGTTAAATACGATATACAAACAGAACAGGTTGAGTTTATAGATATGGAGGTGTTCTTTGTGGAACAAGACAGCGGAACCAAGATGATAGCAACAAAGGTATATTTTAAACCAACTGATAGACATGCACTTCTGTACAAAACTAGCTACCATCCTAGGCACACATATAGAGGTTTAATAAAATCTCAGCTCATACGATATCATAGACTATGCACACAGGGTCAACATGTCGAGGAGGCCACCAGAACACTGTTTATGGCTTTCAGACCTAGAGGTTATTCAAAGAGGTTACTACGTTCTGTTAAAGCTGAGGTCCGATTAATGTTTCAAACACCTACAACGAAGGAAATATCAGAACCTAAATTGAGAATTCCATTTGTGACTACTTACTCACAGGTCTCATCTCATCTTCAACCGCTTATCCGGGGTCGGGTCGCGGGGGTAGCAGCTCTAGCAGGGGACCCCAAACTTCCCTTTCCCGGGCAACATTAGCCAGCTCTGACTGGGGAATCCCGAGGCGTTCCCAGGCCAGTGTGGAGATATAATCTCTCCACCTAGTCCTGGGTCTTCCCCGAGGTCTCCTCCCAGCTGGACGTGCCTGGAACACCTCTCTAGGGAGGCGCCCAGGTGGCATTCGTACAAGACTGGAATTGTTCATATAAATTATTATGGGAAAGATGAGTATGGAGTTGAGCAACAATTTTTTCTAGAATATGACATACTGTCTACGGACAAAGCCACCCATTTACTAACAAAGGCGCGATTTAAGGTCTACGACTCGGGAGATAAGGCCGGCAGGCTGCTGGCCTAGCAAGCTCGTCAAGCCCAATCATCTCGTCTTATTCCAAAAATGTATGGCCAAACAGGGGAAACGGTGACAGACCTCTGGGAAATTAACGGCACCTTCAAACAATACTACAGTGAGTTATATACAGGCATGAAAATCACTCACCTTTCGGCGAAATTCGCCGTTTTGAAACCAGAATAGATGACCTACATGAATCGTGTAGATTCGATGAGAAAATATTTTGTTGGGGGGGGGGAGGTGTTAGGTACAAGAGACAGAAACCTCAGTTTGCTTATAGTTAGGGACCGTCAAAAAAGTCCAAGTCTTAACGTTATGAATTCAGTAGCTGTTTAACCGTTTGGCCTTGAAACTTCAAACCACTTTCAGATTGTTTTATAGAGGACACCCACATTTTGCACTGCTTTGTTTTTGTTAAGGAAATAGTGTAAGAGATGTTTAATAAACATAAAAAATTGTAAAAATCTATTTTTTTCGTGAAATCACTTGGAAACCTCTATTTACTTTATATTATCTACAAAGGTCTTTCACATGTGGAATATTTGAAATTTTTGAAAAATATCCTTCTCACCTTTTTCACCCCTGACCCGTTTTCATGCCTGTATATACCTCTGAGTGTGGTGGTTTTTCGCAACTCAATCACTTCTTTGATAACCTTCCCTTTCCCTCTGTTCCACCTGAACAGGCGGCTTTACTAGGGGGGGCAATCTCCGGGGCGGAGATTCTTAAAGCTATTGACTCCTTGAAATGCAACAAGGCTCCTGGTCCAGATGGGTACTCCTCCGAATTTTATAAAAAATTTGCAACCATGCTTTGCCCGCTGCTCCAAGCCATGTTTAATGAATCTCTTTCATCTGGATCCCTCCCGCCAATCCTGCGGCAAGCTGCTATAACACTTCTACCAAAAGGGGGCAAGTCCCCACTCCACTGTTCCTCCTACCGCCCAATCTCTCTGCTGAATGTGGATTACAAAATTTTATCTAAGGTTTTGGCTGCCAGGTTGGAGGCAGTCATTCCACAAATCATCGCGGAGGACCAGACAGGCTTCATCCCGAATAGGCATTCTAGCTCAAATTTTAGAAGGCTTTTCGACATTATCTATTCCCCTCCGTCTCACTCTGAGGAAACGATTCTGTCTCTTGACGCAGAAAAAGCGTTTGACCGTGTTGAATGGCAATACCTGTTTGCAACCTTGAAAAAGTTTGGGTTCGAGGACTCCTTTGTCTCCTGGATAAGACTCCTCTACTCTCACCCGACTGCCACAGTAATCACTAATGGGCAGCAATCAGCGTGCTTCCCACTGGGGAGAGGCACACGCCAAGGCTGCAGTTTGTCGCCTCTTCATTTTGCCATTGCCATCGAACCGCTGGCCATTGCACTTAGGCAGTCAGGTGACTTTCGGGGTATAGATCGTTGGGGTCTCACACATAAGATATCCCTTTATGCAGACGACATTCTTTTATATGTCTCGGACCCCCTTGGATGACTCTTCCGCTATCCCTAGTAGGCCGAGTGAATCTTATCAAAATGGTTGTGTTACCGAAATTTCTGTACCTCTTTCAAAATATCCCCATCCTGATAAGAAAATCATTCCTCAGCCTGCTGGAGAGGAGTATTTCCACGTTTATTTCGAACGGTAAGCCACCCAGGATCAAAAGAGCCACTCTCCAAATGCCTAAGAGCCTGGCTGCCTAACTTTATTTTCTATTATTGGGCATGTAACATGAAGTCGATGTTACAGTGGCTTGGAGGGGATTGCCCCCCCCGGAGCCAATTCAGCGCTAATCCAGTGGTCTGTCACTCAGTTACAATTTGGTCACAATTCAGAAGACATTTTAAGTTGCAGACAACCTCAGTGCATTCTCCCATAGGTAATAATTATAACTTCCCACCGTCTCTCTGACTCTACATTTGGATCTTGGTCCTCGAAGGGCATTAAGTCCATGTCGGATCTCTATGTTGATGGCAAGTTCGGTTCCTTTACCCAACTCTCTCAACTATTCCATTTACAGAGATCACACTTCTTTAGATTTCTCCAAGTTAGACACTTCGCCTAGAGAAGCATGGTCTCCTTTCCAGATTTACCTGTGAGCAACGCAGTTGACCATATCCTTTCGCTGTCCCCCTCACGCAAGGGTCTGATTTCGATCATTTATGACAGTTTGTGCAATATCTCCCCGTCCTCCCTGCAGGATGTCAGGAGGCTCTGGAAGAGCGATCTCGGTGTGGAACTCACAGATGACCAATGGAGGGCCGCGCTTGCCCTAATACACACATCTTCTCCTTGTGCCAGGCATAGCGTGATGCAACTCAAAGTAGTTCTGAGGGTACACTTGACCAAGTCAAGGCTGGTGAAAATCTTCCCTGAGGTGGACCCTACGTGCCCCCGCTGTAAAGGTCAACCTGCAGACCATCTGCACATGTTCTGGTCCTGCCCCAAGCTTGCCACTTTTTGGGCCAGTATCTTTGGCGCATACTCTGAAATGCTTCGTAAGAACATCACCCCTGACCCTCTAAGTGCCCTTTTTGGAACCGCCCTCGAAAATAGCCCCCTTATAGCTTTCACTTCCCTGCTTGTCAGGCGTCTCATTCTTCTCTCCTGGAAAGATCAAACACCCCCTAGCTTCACAAGGTGGATTAGGGATGTTATGCATTTCCTGAAGCTTGAGAAGATCAGATACACCCTTATAGGCTCCATGCAAACATTTAGGACTGGGCCCCCTTTTTAGAGTATTACGAGAGCTTGCAAACACCATTAGACACAGATGACTGAGGTACTACCCTCAGAGTTGAGTGCCAGCGTCCCCCCCCTCCCCCTGTATATTCCTTTCATGTTTAATTAATTTAAAAAAATATATATATTATTTATTTATTTTTTATTATTATTATTTTTTTCGCGTGTATTAGATTTTACCTTTCGTAACATTGTGCTACACTGTTTCCTTTTGCAATCCTTGACGAGCACTGAAATGGTCAACTATCCTTATGAGGATCTGGACTTAACGGGGCAAACCGGGATGGTTGGGTGGGCTGGGAGGATTGGGTTGGGTGGGCTGGGAGGATTGGGTTGGGTGGGCTGGGAGGATTGGGTTGGGTGGGCTGGGTGGTTTGAGAGGGGTTTTTCTTTCTCATTTTGATTAATATCTGTATAGTACAGCCATACTATATCTGTATTCAATTTGTTCATGATGTGCTGTAGTAAATGCTCTGAAGCTTAAGATAAAACCAATAAAATTTGCTAAACAAAAAGAAGTGGTGGAAAAGAGGATAACATGTTGTTTGTAGGGCGCAGTATGGGCATCAATAATGCCAAAATGCCGATTTATTGGCACAATGTTGCTGATAATGTGACACAAATTATTAGGACATTGATCGAAGGAAAATGTTTTCGATATATGAAAGCATTTTTATTATCACTCGGTGCACCGATTACATTTGGGAAAACCGGACATTGATGCAGATTGCGCCTTTTGGTTTGCCTGTTCACCCGCAGTGTACGGACACTTTATGTAATTATGAGACAAACATTATACTTAGGAACACGTCCAATAACCCAACTAACGGTTGGCTGAGATATGTTGCACATTTCAAAATGGTTAAGACATGCTTCACGATGAAACACATTTAAAATAGAACCAACTAAAGGCATACATGAACACTATGATTATAACGACATCTATGAAATACACTTTCCACAGTGGACAATAAAGACAATATATATGTATCCATCTCCTCATATATCCATCTATCCGCTCCGTCAGACGAGACATCGACAATATCAGTTTTATACACGATTGAATTCTGTTCGCCGTATTATTTATGAGGATAAATTGCACAACATGACAATATAATTACAGAACATATTTCAGTTATTTTTTTATATTCATTTTAATTGACAGTATATGTTGTTTTATATATATCTTGTTTTTTTTTTTTTTTTTTGTTCTGCAGATCAATCAAACAGTTGTTCGTGTTGGCTGTTAATTGTTAGAATGGCTTTGTAAATCCTTCATATTATTAATGACAGGAATTATTTCGATGTATTTTAACCAATGGTCTGCATTTTCACACAGTTTCATGTATTTCATCCATCTGCCGATGATGTCGCCATTTCTCATTTCACCCGTTTCTGTGCGTACGCATGGGTCCCAGCTTGCGTGGAGGACTGCACATTTTCACGTCAAGTTTCTTTTTTATAAATCCCAACTATTGCGTAGAGAGTGGCGTACGCCTTATTTTGTGCGTACGCAGCGTTTATAAATGAGGCCCCAGGTCCTTGATTCTGGCTATATTTTGAAGATGATAGAATGCTGTTTTGGTAACCGTTTTGATGACTGGTGAGATCATTACACCTAGATAACGCACTTGGTGCCTGGTTTTTAAGGCTTGAGAATCGAGTTCTTTCCTAATATTAGTTCTTTTATTTTTGCTGCCAAACACAATAATCTCTGTTTTATTTTGGTTTAATTGTAGACAATTTTGGTTCATCCAGTCATTTATGTGCGCTATACATTGATACAGTGAGTCAATTGAGCTGCAGTCATATAGTTCGAGAGCCATATATATTTGAGTATCATCTGCATAACTATGGTAGTTAATGTTGTTGTTCTGTAAAATTTTGCCCAGAGGTAGCATATAGAGATTGAACAGAAGTGGTCCGAGAATTGATCCCTGGGTAATTCCACATGTCATAGCCACCTTATTAGATTCATGATTGCCGATGGTGACAAAGTAACTCCGCCCATCTAAATAAGACCGGAACCAATTCGCCTTTGGCTAAGCCACACCCTAGAATGTAGATTGACCAATCACAGCGCGACCAAGAACGAGCTCCGACAGAGGTCGGACAGTGTTTCACAGCGCTCCATTGACTTTAACACAGGCGTCTCATATTTTTGGTCTCGGCCGGCTATTACCGTTGTAGTTTTATTAAAAATATAGTGAAACGTGGTGCCTAGGGTATTTGTAACACAGATACGCGTTTCCCAGAGAGGTTGGCGGGAGGTGTCCGTTTTTTCCCTTCCCAAAACCGAAGTCAAATCCTGACAAGTGTCGTCTTTGGAATACAGAAAACATGCATTACAGAAAACATGCCTGACAACTACAGAGCAGAGTTCCCAACAAACTTTGCAATTATTGATGGTACAGAGATTAAGACCGAAAAATCAACATCACTGTTACTACAAAGTCAGACTTACTCAAACTACAAATTTGCCAACACACGTAAATGCGCGCAAACCCCTGTGGAGCTAACCAAAACATCACCTTGTCAGCTAATGTTAACTAGTGATGGGCCTATGCCGAGTCCGAGTCAAGACCGAGTCTTTGAAGAGTCGAGACCGAGTCCGTTGGTTTTCAAATACAGTCGAGTCCGAGTCGAGACCGAGTCTTTGAGGAAGCAAGTCCAAGGCGAGATTTTCTTTTGCGAATTAACCGCATTTTCCCCAAGCTTGTTATAATCATGTAAAACACTGAATTAAATCAATTTCATTCAATTTAAATCAATATTGATAACCTGACTGCATAACAGAACAATGGGTATCCCGATGCAAATTTGAATTATTTATTTCAGTCCCTCGTCTTCTACTGTGTTTATTGGGCTGCAGTTTCTATCTATTTAACTAAACCATCGGTTAACTCCTCGTTTACTTGTTTGGTCAATAGCCCGTCACTATTTGACGCACTCTACTGCAGTAACGCGGATTGGTGTTTCTGTCCTGTAGACTAACGTCAATAATGACCGGGTGTTTCTGTCCTGTAGACTAACGTCAATAATGACCGGGTGTTTCTGTCCTGTAGCTTCACTAGTAACGTCAATAATGACCGGGTGTTTCTGTCCTGTAGCTTCACTAGTAACGTCAATAATGACCGGGTGTTTCTGTCCTGTAGCCTCACCAGTAACGTCAATAATGACCGGGTGTTTCTGTCCTGTAGCTTCACTAGTAACGTCAATAATGACCGGGTGTTTCTGTCCTGTAGCCTCACCAGTAACGTCAATAATGACCGGTGTTTCTGTCCTGTAGCCTCACTAGTAGCGTCAATAATGACCAGTGTTTCTGTCCTGTAGCCTCACTAATGTCGATAATGACCGGGAGTTCTGCTTTTATATAAACTAAAGACGAACTGCTTCTGGTATTTTGGTATTTGAATTCGGCTTTGCAAATCGAAAAACATAAAGTGGTGCGTTAATTGCGTTAATCATTTAAAAATAACGCCTCAGATTAACGCGTTAACTATCCCAGCCCTAAAAAAATAGTGATGGGGACGAGACCGCCTATCCCGAGTCCGAGTCAAGACTGAGTCTTTGAAGGGTCGAGTCCGAGTCGAGACCGAGTCTTTGAAGGAACAAATCTGAGACGAGTCCGAGAAAGCATAAATCGGTCGCGAGACTGGTCTCGATTCCGAGACCGGACTCGAGTACTACAACACTAATGTTAACGTTACCTAGCATTGTTGATACGCTAGCACACGCTGCTAATAAATACATTGTTATACTCGCATAGTCCGTTTGCTTTGTAATAACAATTATAGAATTGAATAGAGACCTACCCAGCTTTGCATGAACAGTGTTGATCCTTGATATTTTTAGTCCCAGCCTTCGTCTCGATTAGTAGGATATGCGGTGGTTCATTTTTTGACTGTGACCGGTATGCTTTTGCCTCTTTGGATGCCATGTATGTCTTGAATATAGCCTTCGAACGCATATTGCAGCCCCTTTTGCCTACTTCTATCGGACACTTTATTTGCTGTTTTATAAAAGTTTGATAAAATTTTGGCAGGAAGAGCTGTCAAAGCATAAGCCATGTTGATACCAAACCAGAGCCCAGATGAATTTGTCGGACGCAGCAACAGTAACTAAGGGGGGCGGGGCTTAGCCAAAGGTCAATTAAGGACTGTCCCGGAGAGTCCTACCCAATTTTCCAGCCTGTCCAGAAGTGTTATATGATCTAATGTGTCAAATGCAGCACTGAGATCTAATAGAACTAAAACTGTCATTTTACCCGAGTCAGTGTTCAGTCGTATATCATTTAAAACTTTTATCAAAGCCGTTTCAGTACTATGGTAAGGTCGGAAGCCTGATTGGTCTAAGTGACCGTTTGAGTTCACAAATTTGCTGAGTTGATTTAAGACCACCTTCTCAATAATCTTGGCTATAAAAGGTAGATTTGAGACTGGTCTATAGTTGTTCAAAATAGTTGCATCCAGTGTTCTCTTTTTAATGGCAGCTGTTTTTAGTGACGTTGGGAAAATCCCCAATTTTTAAGAGCCATTAACTATTTGCTGCAGATCTATTGTTATGGAGTTCAAAATTGTTTGTAAAAAGTCTGTTGGTAGTGGGTCAAGACAACATGTGGAAGCTTTAAGATGTTCAACTGTTTCTTCTTGGGTTTTTGGGTCAATTCAATCAAATTGTGACATAACATACAAGTTATTTCTTGGTGGTTGTGGTGGCAATACAGAGTCATTGTTTGACTGTGTAGTTTTGATGGTCTGCCTAATACTTTGGAATTTTTCATTGAACTAGCAAATTCATTACATTTTGCATTGGACAAAAGTTCAGGTGCTATCTTCTTTGGGGGGTTGGTGAGTTTGTCGACCATGGCAAACAGAGTGCGAGTACTGTTGATGTTCTTGTTGATCATTCCTGATAAATGTTGCTGTCCAGGGGTCCATTCTCCGTACGTCGCTTAATACAGCCGAGATCAGATGAGACATTCAAGATGACAGCCGTACACGATGAATATAGCTGGACTGAGTTATCTGAGATAAATGAACGTCCATGCGTTCGTTTAAAAGGCGACATGTATCGATAGTAGAAAACCTTGATCAGTGACACTCCTATTGGCTAATCATCATGGCCAAAGATCACGCCCACTTTTTCTCCACAGCAGAAAAAGAGATATTGATGGAAGGTTATGCGGAACTTGAATATTTAATTAAAACGCAAGGAAACACTGCAAAGTACCGTATGTTTCGCATTATTTCACCTTATAATTTGAAGCGCCTTATATATGGATTAATTCTGGTTTTGCTTACTGACCTATAAGCAATTTTGTGTGTTACAAGGCGCTCACGGCGCTAAGTCTAACTGTTTTAGTACAAAATTGGAAACTAAAAAGGCGCACTGCTTGCAGCATTACGGTACCGTAGCCAGGAGCGTCGCGGAGTAATACATCCTGTAGCGTCGCGGAGTGATACATAATGTAGCCAGGAGCGTCGCGTAGTGATACATACTGTAGCCAGGAGAGTCGCGGAGTGATACATACTGTAGCCAGGAGGGTCGCGGAGTGATACATACTGTAGCCAGGAGCGTCGCGGAGTAATACATAGGGTGCTTCACCATAACAGCAACCACACTGACTCGGATAATGACGAGAGGGATTCGGGAATGTTGGATGCAGTATGCGGTTAAACTCGGACACTGAAGATGAAGAATTTGAATGATTTGTGGACGAAGAATAAACTGAAAAAGTGAGTGTATTGTGTTGTATTTTACGTGTTATAACTGAACAATTTTGAGAGTTTTTGTGAATACGCTAACGTTTGATTTAGCAGTATCAGACTGTGTTTCTTAAGTGTTACAACTGAACAACCAACGTTGGTAGTTATTGTGAATACCCTGATTAACGTTTGAATAATATTGAGAGTTATTGTGAACGCGTTTAATGAAGTTTAACTGACTGACTTATCTGTTATTTTCCACTTAATGCGCCTTATCGTCCGGTGCGCTTTATATATGAAAAAATATCTAAAATAGACCATTCAGTGACAATGCGCCTTATAACCCAGTGCGTCCTATAGTGCAAAAAATACGGTATGTAAAGGCCTGGATAAAAGTAGCAGACAAATTAAATGCGTTAATGGTCACCATGTTATGGTTCTATCAATTGTTACGGAATTGTATTTTAATAATGTCATAATTTAATTTCATATTTTCTAAATGTCAAAGCCACCACAGGACAGTACATTTATTCCATAATTCCCAACTGCGTAAAATACGATTTCTGCCCACGTTAATTCATACAAACTCCAACACACACACATATTAGGGGATTACTCATGGACCGACTAGAACATGGGAACAAGTAAAAGTGAAGTACAAGAACATTCTACAATGATAGTCTTTACTACTTGTATTGTTCTTAGTCACCTGAGTCTCGTTAAAAACACAGGTAAATGCATGTGTTTGTTCATAACAGCAATCAAGAATCAGAAAAGTGTTTAATTGCATGAATGTTTTAACAGACAATGAATTTACTTTCGCAGGAAGGTTCATACATAAAACATATGAATAGAACAATATAAATTATACTAAGGGGATGAGGGGAATATGGATAAGTAATATACAAAATGCTATACAATATACAGATAAGTAAATTAATTTACCAAACTGTAAAGTTATTTGTTGCTGCATTAAATTTAGGAGACCTATAATCCCAATGACTGGTACAGTAATTTCAACTGTTAAACATTGAGTAATGATAAATTGCTTTGACTTGTGAAAGTCAAAACTGTGTATGAATGTAAAAATATGTTGCCATGTCATTTACCCAAAACATTTCCCTATAAGCATGGGCGTCGATGGGACTCTGAACCACTTTCCTGTTTGTATCTCTACTCAGACAAATGGTTTAACAACAGACTCAAGAGCACAGTGCTCTCCATTCCCCCAAACAGTAATTAATACTAAAGTTTAGACAAGCTTATATTCTAACAAATATCTTTAACTAGTTCAAGTTGTTAACAATCTAATAGAAATTTCTATGACAAAGACGTTACTAAGCTGTTTGTCTCATTCCCCCAAGCTTTTTAACTGCAACAGAAGTATTTTAACTGGGTAATCATTATTACATGGATGTGGTGTATCGTAGACTATCAGTTAGCTACTCAGTGACTATCAGTTAGCTACTCAATCCCCAGGACAATACCTGCATAGTGTCCTAGAGAGGAGGTAAGACCACTCCTCCAGGAGCTCCGAAGGAGCAATGGGAAACTCTTCCAGGAGCCCAGGCGGAGGAGGTAGAGCCAGACAGCTGACACGCTGTAGGCGGGAGGTCGGCAGGAAGCTCCAGCCATGCCCTTCACCACGTCCAGGGGCTGGTAGATTAATCCCTCCGGGGACCTCTGTCCTCGAGGTTGGTGGCTGGTAGGGGTCATATTACAGTTTTATCTGTGGTTGTGGCGGCAGCTCCATGGCTTTGTCTCCCCCTGGCTGCACCTCCGAAGCAGTGGTTGGCAGTTGTTGCGGCACCAAGGCCGTTTGTGTTCTCCCCGCGGTCCTCCCCGAACACCCCATTAGCTCCTCCTCAAAACCTTTTTGGGAAGCTTCCAGGGTAGCCTCTTGCCTTCTATATGGAAGGACCACGGACTAGAGCTGTAATCGGGCCTAAAAAGTGAGGCCCGGCCCAAGCCCGACAGAATTCGGCCCGATCCCGACAGTTTTTAAAAGCCTGAAGCCCGAACCCGTTTACAGCCCGACATTATTCAAATGTGCGCACGCACGCAGTTCTATTGATTTTCGTCAAGAATGAGTCATTTAGCCTATACATTTGTTTTAAAACATTTATAATAACAAAAAATGAAATACTCTGTTACAACATAATATCACTGGCTAAGGATAAATTCTAAATTAATATTGGGAGGGTAATAAGCCAGTCCTGCGCTCTAATGGTGCGTCCAGCAGCACTGATTGGCCACTGGCAAGTGTTGAACAGCTTAGATCAACATGCCTTTACAGCCACGAATTCCCTGTCATTTTGCCGTCATATTTTAAGACTGTCAATTTTTTTGCATAACCCACCGGCTCATTTTTTTTATTAAAAGTGAGATTTTAATCTTTTTGCCGGTGCAACAAAATGTAATCGCCACAGTCCTGCCTGCGTTTCACCTCCTCAGCATCCATTCTTACGCTAAATGAAACGCACCACCTGACCACTAATTCATCGCGCAACTCGGAGTGCAATAGAACGAACCCGACCCGAGCCCGAGTGTATTGATAGAAATTAAGACCGAACCCGACCCGACCCATCGGGTCAGGTTCGGGCAAAGATCTTCAGCTCTACCACGGTCCCGATGTAAAATGGCCTTGATAGCTGCATAGGTGGTGCATATACCGCATATGGCCGGAGACGTACCCACCACTTCTGAGGTGTCTCCGGCTTAATCCACTCCCACTGCCGTAGGGCAACCGTCAGGCTCTGCTAGCTCATTTATTAGTGTAGAGGCTAAAGTACAGTTCATAGTAATGTAAATAAGAATGCATGTTAAACAAGTAAATAATTGTTATTTAGAAGTTCATGTAATGGTTAAATATGTTGAATAATACTTAAAAGTTTAAAAGCATACTAGAATTCACCTTCTTGTAGGATTTGGTACTAATAGTGTACTGCCTCTTTAAGAAAATGCCAACTCCGGCTACATCACGTTGATTCTCATTAGGTGACTGTGATATTGAGAGCTGTGGAAGCGAATGGTTTTCTTACCTGATATTTGATATCTGATAACTGATAATTTATAGCGACTTTTATTAGTAATCTTTTATTTCACTAGCAACTAGAATAGGTGTTTCAAACAGCTCACGTTTTCTTTTTGTAAATCAGAAACCAAAGAATTAAACCGGAGATTTTCTTCCATTTATTTCAACAACGTTTCTGAAGTGGATTTTTTGGACTGTGTTGCTGGGCTTGTTATTGACACTGCAAATGGGACTAGCTGCTTGGAATAATGTTAGATATTTATTAGTGTAAGCCATCGCACTTCTCAACATGTCAAACCTCTACAATTAGGCTTGGTATTCTTTTACAGATCCTTACGATGTAGTTTAGAAGGTGCGAGATTCAGAGCAAAGAAATAGCATTTGTGGTGTTTAATCAAAATTATACAAACAGAAAACATACTCTGAACGTAAAAAGCAAACGCGCTTACACAAAGCGACTTCTAACCTGCGATAAAACATACAGTGCACAACGGCATACCAAATACACACCAAAATGAAACAGAACATTAAATTAATACCAAGCATCCGTGAACCTAACTAGGGACCTTATATAGCTCACGGATTAACCTATATGCCGGTGCTTTACCTAAACCCAAAACAGCTGTGCTTCTAATCAGCATACTACACAGGAGTGATCTCCCCTACACACCCTGTGACAACACAGCTCACCCATGCGTGACATTATGTCTACAATTATATTAGCCTACCCATAAAAATCCCTCAAAAGAGCCTCTAATATTTGACTGTTGGTGGCACACTAAGGAGCCATTTTTTCCTATACTTAACGACAGTGATTGTTGGCCTGTTTGTGAAGTTTCTCTTGAGGTCTCTTGGGTGGTGTGATATTATTTTGTATATACATTTTACAAATACTTTCAAACATAAACCTGATGTCACCATACAAAAATGATAGAACATGTCTGTTACAGTGTATTTCAATAAATACACTCTAGTAATTCTAGAATTATTCAGGGGTTATAATAGTTTTACTAATATACAACTGATACTGTATGTTCCAGCAGCTGCAACCGAGACCACTCAAGAGGATATCCTCCTCCAACACACTATTTCATTTCCTTTCTGCAGGTTGTGCACATCACTGATTTAATGATCTATGCCAAGGTTGAGGCAGCCATTACTTTGGAGCTTCTTGTATTCTGTCAAGCAATAGTTATGGCCGTTAATTTTTACCATACATTTCAAAGTCAGAAGCAATGTGTCAGTTTTGTTCATTTACATTTTGTAGTAAATGGCTGTGTCTGTATGCTTGACTTCTCAGTGTCTGTCAGCACAGGGTGTGATTTGTCTATTGTAACACAAGTGAGTCACACATATGGCAAGGCTAAGAGGAAGTACACAGTGCTCTGTGTCAAAACTGGATTCACCCCAACTACTTAGAACACTTAAAATGTAATGTGATTTGAGGTATTACTGAGTTGTAGTTCTATCCTCATACACATACTATTATCAGTTTGATTTTACAATAAAACCCTTCAAATTTAGTGAACAAAAGTCATCATTAGGAAATGCGTGTTTTATACTATGTGCACCCCCCCTTTGCAAGAGAACAGCTCTGTGTAATAACCTATAATGTTATATGTTAGAGCTAGAAGAACACAGAAAGGGATTTGTGACCACTTCTCCAGAAACCCCAGATTCCTCAGAACTCTGGGCCACATGGATTCTCTTCTTCAGCTCACCCGTTTCAATGGGATTTACGTCTGGGGACCATTGTCAGGGCCGGCCAGCTGCATAGACAAATACTAGGGGCCCCATTCATCCATAATGGTGCAAAACACCAACTAAACTAAATGTTACTAATATCTGTAATTGTTTTACCACTTGGGCCGTCCTTCACACTGTGCATGTGGGCAAATTGCACATGCATCCACAGGATGCAAATCGTGGAGATATTGTTAACAGTTGGTGAAGGTCAAAAGCCTTTTCTCTCACTTCATGTGTGTGTCTTTTTCCCTGTTGATGGACGTCAACCTCATTATTTATACCTCTGTAAAACTGGATTTCAAAAACACCAGTTAAGTTCCCAGATGTTTGAAATAAAAATGGTAGAATTTTTGTAGTGGTGTAAATTATTCTGGAAAGAATCTCTTTTACTTAAATACCTACTTAAAAAAATATTTACACAAAGTTCAGTTTTTCTTAGTGCTAAAACTATTTCCCTAGTGTGCCAATCATTCAGGAAACCACTCTGTGTTTATTTATTAAGAAATGTATGAACAGTTTGCAGAGCTTGTAATTCACATGTTGCAATTATTAGGTGAAGCTGACATGATGCTGGTTATGTAGGTGGAGGCTTCGAAGCAGGATGTGACGCTAATCAAGGCAGAGGCTCCAGCCCCAGAGCAGGACGTGATGCTGGCGAATGCATGGGAAGGCTCCTCTTGAGGGAGTAATGAGAGCTGGAGTAGAAGGATGCTCTGACACACCAGGCAGGAAGTAGAGCCAGGCGGCTTAGGCTTGTTGTCCCACCCCTACAGGGACCCCTCGTCCAGCCACTCCAACTGATGAACCCCATCTGATGCATTTTTGGAAAGTGGTAGTCTGTGACGTTTCTTGTCTTGAAGACATGCGCCGAGGTACCTGGAGGACACAGGACTAGGTACCTGGACTAGATTCTTTAAAACAAAGACTTTACTTGAAACATGAAAACAGCAAACACCACCATGAACAGGAGTGACATGACTCAGAATCTTCACAATATTAAATTTGGCTTTGCATTATCAGGCTGTTATAGTCTGAAATGCATGCCCATGTTGACTGTGTTGTCCATTTTGTCTCTTGCTGACACATGCCTGCTTACAGGGATTTCTCCTCCATAGCGTTTTTCAAATTTCCCACTTGTTGAGCGGTGTTCAGAGTCACAGCCAAGGCACCATCAAAAATGAATGATCTGTCCCGTCCACCAATTGCTGTCTGAAACCACATATAATAGTTAACCAAGCGTGAATTTATATAGCACGCAAAAATTATTATATTAAGATTTGATTTCTAATGGTAATGTAAGTGTGAGGTTAACATACACCTTAGCCAAATACATTTAGACTTACTTTTTCACAATTCCTGACATTTAATCCTATTAAATATTCCTTGTCTTGAATTAGATAGGAGCATCGCTATATATTAAGAAAGTGAAATGTCAGCATTATATGCTTTATTTCAGCATATTTCTGGCATTATTTATATGTTATGTTTTAAAGTCTGTGAGTGTTGTTTGTGTTCAGTCATAGCTGTTTTTTATTTATTTAGTAAGTCGCTCTATAGCACAATATAATTTCTATGTTTTCGCTGTTCATTGTCATCGTTTTATTTTCAATAAATACTTACAAACATTGTTCACGGCACTGCACTTGGCTTCATGCCGCACTACACTCTAGACCAGCCCTGGCCAACCCGCGGCTCCCGAGCCGCATGCGGCTCTTATGTTCATATCGAAGTTTTTTAATGTCCATGTTCGCTTCACTTGAATTCAATAAAGGAATTTTCATCAAACACGCATGTGTCACAAACTAGGGATGTAGTGCTGTCAAAAGCTATTTGCAAAGCCAGTCCATACGTTTGTGGTGTTTATTTTAAATACCATTTAAACCCAACATGTAACAACGCACGAAATAAAACGACGGCACTGTAATTAAATCAAATTGCGCAGTCGCGACTTATAACAAATAGCTGCTACCCGCCCCTCAAATTGGGATATCGCCATTTGTCATATATCATGACATGAATATCATTCTGTCCCTTCTGTGTAATGTAGCTGAGATAAGGCAGCGTCAAGGATTTTCTAAACTACAAACGTATGTATGTTTCTCATTTTGTATATGTGTATAAGTGTTTATTCAAATTATATTTGGTTGGAATGCTTGATGACATTGCATTGATTACAATAAACCAAATAGCAAATTTGTGTAATAGGCTACTTAGGTTTAATTTAAAATAAATGGTTGTACTTCATGTAACACATCCGCATTTACATGTAAAGCAGCGGTCAAGGGAAACACAACATGCAAACCGTAATCACTGTTTGAGTTCACAACAACTTGCCTACATGATTGGCAGCCACCACCAGTCTCCTCTCCGCTAGTGAATCAAATGTATCTGAAGCAGCGGATGAAAGAGTTTATCAGCAGTCCTGAACAAACAAACAACTTTAACAGGCAACACAAGTGTGTTACTGAACCGGCTCCTCCGACACAGAATGAGCACTTGATCACTCAAATTAAATGACAATGACATAGCCGCGCAAACCAAATGGTCAGTGAAATGTGTTTTTCCACGATCCCACGCTCACGATTAAATTTGACAAGATTCTAACACCCAGCTGTTGTACAGGTCCTCTAGATCTAAACAGTGGGTCCGCGAAAATGCTCAACCATGAGAAAAACTAGACCAATATTTTCAGTGCTCCAATAGGCTACACACAACGTGCCTCTGAACACACAAAAATGGACAATTGTTTTTTCTTGTTTTTTTTTGTTATTTCTGTAACGTTAGCGTTCGTGTCATCTGATATAGCTCCAGTGTCACCTCAAGTGGCAGTAGCTTCATGGGCAGACACACTAGCAGCGGTGGCCGCATAAGCAGCAGTTTCAGCACCGGAGGAGGGTGTCAAGTCGGTCACGGGCTGAGAAGGCCCGATCTCTGCAGGCTCAAGTCGAGGGGAAGGAAACCAGACCTCTGCGGCCTTGTGCAGAGGGAAAGGGTAGAGGCCAGTCCTCAGCAGGCTCTGGCAGCGGAAGTAGAGGCCAGTCTTCCGCGAGCTCTGGCGCCGGAGGTAGAGGCCAGTCCTCGGCAGGTTCTTGCGGCATACGCAGAGGCCGGTAATTGGCAGACTCTGGTGGCGGAGGTATTGTCCAGTCCTCGGCAGGCAATGGCGGCAGAGGTAGTGTCGTTTAGAATTTCCCTGATTCGGCTTCATACCACACACACGTTAGACAGAAGCAAAGGGAGAATAAACATGTAATTCATGTCAACTCAATCATGTCTACAATACCCAAAATGTACTTGCTTTAATTTAAGATGATTAGTGTGGTAATATGGCACTATAAAGGCTTAAATATATATGCACTTATTAAATGACAGTGTATACAATGAATATTTATTTGCAAGAAGGCTTTAACATTTTAGTTTCACTTCTTGGTCCACTGTGATTTTACAACAGCCTGGTCCTTCTGACGCAAAGATGAACAAGACGCACCACATACTGGTCATTGTGTGTCTGCAACATCCTCCCATTCAAAACAGCATGGGTCAAATGACCCATTACCGCAAAAGAGGTGGGTATCAGTGCCTCTGCGCTTCTAGTGTAAACAATAAGTTGGGTGCAGTTTAGCCCATTTCTTTTGACAGAACAGGTTTAACTGATTAAACCTATTTGCTTGCACACAATTTTTTAGGTCTTCCCACAAATTTCATACAGGATTGAGGTCAGGGCTTTTTAATTGCCACTCCAATATATTGACTTTGTTGTCCTTAAGCCTTTTTGCCTTTTCAGCATTTGAAAGTCCAATTTGCGACTAAGGTTTTAACTTCTTGACTGCTGTCTAGAGATGCTATATGGTTGAGATTGTGTTTTTTGGTTTGCAAGCCTCCCGGTTTTCCCGCCCAACATATGATGGTCATCATGGCCACCATGTGCAGCTGAAGAAGTATTCTGGCTTTTTAATGGTGGTTTTGGAGCTGTGGCTTCATCATGCGGGAGCCTTTTAGGAAATGTCAATATAGGACATTTATTCTGAATATAGATACACTTGTACTTGTTTCTTTTAGCATTTTCACAAGGTCCTTTACTGTTGTTCTGGGAATGATTTTGACTTTTCGCACCCAAGTATGCCCTTCTGTAGGCGACAGAATGCGTCTCCTTACTGAGCCGGTTGATGGATGGTGTTAATACTTGGGTGCTGTTGTGTGTACAGATGAACAAACATCTTTTTTTGAGGTCTTCTCTGATTTAGCTCGATATTTCCATGATGTCTAGCAAAGGCACCGATTTTGACGGTAGCCCTTAAAATACATCCACAATTCATACAATCCATACATCTACAATTGCCTCATATGATGTCAATTGGCCTATCAGCAGCTTCTAAAGCCTTGACATAATTTTCATTCAAGCTGTTTAACAGCACAGTCAACTTTGTGTATGTAAACTGCTGACCCACAACAATTAAGATAAATAATATGTCTGTAAACATATGTTGTAAATATTACAACTTTATACTGTGGTCATGAATAACTGCTTATTTACAATCACCGGCCACTTTATTAGGCACACTTTAGGCACACTCCAATTCGATTTGGAAGGGCTGGTACAAATTGTAGCCTCAGTTTCCTGTTCCTAGCTGAAAGAAGTGGCACCTGTAGCTGAGGGTTCAGCAAAGGACTGTATATGCTTAATGGGATGATTTTAGGTGATGGTGGATAGCTGGCGTTCGCCTAAGGGCGTCGGTCAGGACACAACAGCGGAGAACAGGATGAAGTTCTGGGTTCTTTAATTAGTCTTAGGCACATGGGCAACGTTAACTTCAGGTATTCAAGTTATGGACTTTTATTTCCGTGGTTCTTCAATAAACAGAAATGAGAAAGTGTTAACACAGCATTAATCACAGTGCATTAATAAGTATAAATGAGAAAGTGTTAACTAATCCAGCATTAATCACAGTGCATGATATATATATATATATATATACACATACATACACATAATATATATATATATATACCCACATACGCATCCCTGTAATCTCTGCATAACGTGGCTAATTAAGCATGCCGACTGCACTCTACTGTCCACGTGCAACGCCCATGGTCCACAACCCCCGAATGCATATAACATATACATATAACATATATCCTCTAAACACTGTTATACCGCTGAACCTACTAATATAACATCATATACATTCACATCACGGAGCAATGGAAAAGGCAGCAAACAACTACACAACTCCAACAGAAGTTCCATACACTTCGCATGCTAGACAGATGGACAGAGAACTACGACATTAAATTAGTCTAATTCCCGAACACAACAGACCTACTGCGCCCATATATGGCGTAACTTAACTAAACACCATCACTAACAATCCAGCGCATCTACCAAATCAAAGGCAACTCACTGTTAGGCAGGTACGCACGGACAACGTCGCAACAGTGTCCCCGAAGCAACCGACAGCTCTGCCTCACTATTTTCCCTTGGTGGCTGGTGGGAGCTCCGCCTTGAGGGAAATGTCATTGGCTGATTCGACAGCCTTTCTAACAGCACCCCATGTGGTATTCTGCTGCTGTAGCCCATCTACTTCAATGTTTGACATGTTGTGCATTTTAAGATGTTCTTCTGCATACCTTGATAGTAACCACTTATTGTTTAAGTTACAGTTGCCTTTCTATCAGCTCAAAACAGTATGTCCATTCTCTTGCGACCATTGTCATCAACGGGATTTTCGCCCAGAGAACTGCCAATCACTGGATTGTTCTCTTTTCTGACTATTCTTTGTAAATCCTAGAGATGGTTGTGTGGGAAAATATCACTAGACGACCACTTTCTGAAATACTCTTGACTATGTCTATACCTAAATGCACTGGGTTGCTGCCACATAATTGGTTGAAAGATTTTGGCGTTTACAAGAAGTTAAGATGGTATTCGTTAATTCGTAGAGCCTGTTTGCGGTGGAAACTACAGAAAACCTTTATGAAACCAAGCAACTACTGTTTTGTTTTCTTGTTTTCTCTTAATGGTGTCGACACTGGATTGTTACAAAACAAAGATTCCTTAAGCAACAGGAAATATATGTTTGTTGGTCTATTGCAAGCCAAATTGCAAGTAATTAAAAGTCTGCAGGTCCAGCAACCTAAGCTGTTGTGTCCTGGTCATACATGCTACTAGAGCTTGAGTTAGGACAACTAAATCTTTGGGAAAAAGCTTTCTGCTTTCCTCACTTTTTATGTCTTGATTAATGCAACAACAAGCATAAGGTTCCATAGCACATGATGTGGAAAATATTAAAGGTCATGTGAGAAAGAAACATGATGATGTTATCTTTTGTTGTACATTGATGGCAGTGCTGACAAACTCTGCTAGGTTGTAGAAAAAACATTTGTTGAATGGTGTGAAAACCACAAAACTGTAAACATTGACAAACTTTTATCAACACATAGTCAGATCAGGTAGTAGTAGTTTTACTGTTTAAGTTATAGTTTAGTTTAAATGATAGGGCAAATAGTGATAGATAAGACAGAGTAGGCAATATTCTGTCTGAATATATTGATTACTGCCCACTGTCTGTGTGCATGCCATTGACATTTAAACACTGGATTGTATAATGGAAAGTACAGCGAACGGGCCTCCCCTTGAGCTACACAGAGATTATTTTCAGTGATATTGTGAAGAGCTTAACTATGATCCCCGTCCTTCAAGAAATAATGGTTTCAGTGGGGGGAGGCTCAGAAGTGGCTTCTTCTTTGGTTGTCACGCTAAGATCAAAACATTGAGAAACTTAAGTGGAGTAAAGGGTAACCACATTTTGTCTCCTGTAGAATGTTCTGAACACTCAAGATAGTTGGTCTAAATAAATCCCATGTCTGTGCCTACAAAGGTTTGTGAATGTTTATATAAAATAAGAATTTAGTTTGATATATGAAATTTAAATATATGTAAATATTAATTGTCATTTTCCATGATCCGGTCTCAAATTAATTTTGGAATCTGTAAAGTTCAAGGCAATGGCAACATTTGTACTAGGCATCTGCACCAAGCCCTTACGTTTTACTTTTTTCTAAGCATAATATGAGTCAGTGCTTACTTAGATAACTTCAGTTACCTTCACAAATCCCAAGGGGGCTGAGAGTTATCGCTTCACAGGCTATAATATCAATGTTGTGGCTTGGAAAAGCTAACGCTAAACATTGCTTAGTGAAGTGAATTGAATAATTTATATTTTAAAATAAGGTCTTGTATGAATTGCCACTGGTTCAATTGCTTAAGATTTTGAAACATCAATCAAAAAATGAACATGTCATTGTTGTTAATACATTTAAAGTTTTTATTATACTTCACACTAAATAAAACACTTGTTTTCTGTAATTAAAATGACTGACGTGTTAAGGTTTTTTAAAGTGTTTTTAAGGTTGTGGTTGTGTCTTTGCTTGCAGGCAGACTTGTAGAATGGTTTCTATGTGTGAAAATAAATATCCAAAACAAGAACGTATACCTAACAAAAAACAGAAGTTGACTCTTGAACGATTATTGTCTAGATGTGATATAGATACAGGGCCATGAACACCGCCTACATCCTGTTTTAGAGAAAGTCTCTCATTATACATTACAAGAAAAAAAATATTTGTTTTTTAGGTGAAGCTTATAGAAACACTGATTAATTATTGAAAGCAGGTGTAGCTAAATTCATCTATCATCAATATAGTATATTCATTATTTGTTTTTGAATTTTTGAAAAACAGTCAAAAAGAACAGCATTGAAAGTTTGAAGGTGTACAAGAGCATTGCGTGTTATAGAAGACAGGTGACAGTTTCACTAACAAGAACGAGAGGGAGAAACATAAGTGGAGGGAGGGCACAGACAAAAACACAGGATATTATGGTGTAACTATGGTTACAAGGAAGGAGAGCCATTTATTCCTAGTTCTGTGATTCTCACTCTCTGTCTCATCTGAAAGCCTGTGGCAACGTGGTTTCTTGCTTCGGGGAGGACATTTATTGTAATGCCAAGGAAGAAATATATTTTTTAAGAACTTCGGATAATTATAGAAAACTTGCTTGTTTGTTTAGGTAAGTGCGTGTTTGCCATTTCAATTATTAATTGGTTTTTGATAATTTCACTTGTTTCTTGTACTTCTGTTTTTGCACTTGTACTAAACTTACAGTTGGTAGAATTGGGTAACATTGGGAGATACACATCTAAAACTGAACATGTAAATAAATAAATATGCTTCTGCTTTAAAAGGTGTAATTAAATTAAAGTAACTGTTTTATTTTCCAATTCAGTGTACAACTGATAACATATGGATCTATTAATCAGTTTCAACCCAGCTGTTAAATTGGTCTGACATACAACTCTGTCTAGGATTGAATCAAACTCCAATACCATTGTTAGCACAGTGTCTTTATTTATAATGTTACATTTTAGGCCATTCATGCTAGTCCTAAAAAGTTAAAGCTTCCCAATTAGTGTGTAGTGCCAGCTTTCTAGAAAATACCCCAAAGAAGTCATATTGGTCAATATGACCATTGAAAAAAAGGAACTATAAATATCTAAAAATCTTTTCAGTTTGTATCGAGATATACTGCCATGTGCAGACTAAGGGTTGCACGCTGCTTCTTGAACAGAACTTTATTAATGTCCACTACCCAGATTTCTTCTCATAGGCTGCATAAAGTAGCTAATACTTAGATTCACAAAGCAGAATAATAACAGTAGGGTACTTGCCATTATCTGCCATAACCAAGGTAATACTGTAAAATGTATACATTTTTTAATCTGACATAATTGTAGAAATTTGGTCTTTCAATGGATTTTTTTTATAGTACCGTGGTGCATGTGGTTCAAATAAAAACAATAGTAGCAATCATAGTTTTGTTCAGTATATTTTGGAAAAGATTGCATGTGTTAAAGGGTCTCAGAAAAACAATGACAATATTATTCTAATGTCAACAATAATAGGTCATTAAAATGTTGCTTACGCAATATAACAAACTGTTACACATGGTGGCTCAAGTGTTCATAGACTTCCAACGCTGAGGTACCACACTGAAAAGATATAAAGGCAAAAACCTTAACTTTGACTTGGTCTTAAGTGTGGTCAGGAAGCATATTTTTTTTCCAGCCTGAGTCTGCTCATGTCTGGATTGTGACTCAGGGGGCCTGCGTTATGATTCTTCAAAAAACAGAAGTGCTTTGGTAATATGTCCTATGGCTCCAGACTTCCTGGTGTATGAGTAATGTAGATGTAGACCTGCTAATATGCAAGTGCCTTTTGACACCAGCATGCCTTTGTGATGTGAAAACCCCTAGTATTGTTTGCAGACATCAGTCAAGGCAACTCTGACCGTTTTAAAGTCATCTGGGGCATGACTAAGTGTAGTACTTGTGTTTTCTATATTATCTTGCAGAAAGGTGAACTAGATAGGCTTACATGCAATGGAATTTGTGAATTTGGAAACAATGATCAAGAAATGTGCATGCTCGATCCAGAAACTTTTAAACACACATCCAACACACATCCAAATACCCAACAGCCATGATACTTTAATTAAACCCAAATATAAAACCAACACCATAATAGCCCACTAGATGTCCCTGGTAGACTAGAAACTGTGACAGTACCCCATTCTTAAGGAATGGCTGCCAGAAACGCCAGGGGGAGGGAGGGCAGAGAATTCCCAGAGGATGTCGTTCAGCAGGGGGAGAGTCTCCGCAAACTTCTATGTTCTCCTCCCCCATCTGACCAGCAGAGGGGAGGCCAGCAAAGGTGAGACCGGCATTGGAGCCCCCTCACCACTCATCCAGATACGCCAGTGGAGGAAGAGGCCACAACGAATATACTGGTTTTAAGATAAATTGCGCGATTTAGCAACATACTAAATATTTCAAAACAACAGCAACAATCGTATTCCCAACACTCACCAAATATTTCAGGTGAAATAGTAACAATAACCAAAACCGTGCACCAAGACCCAGTGACTTTTATAACAAACATAACCACCCAATGAGCTGTGCTCATTGTAATTACCCAACATGATTTTTTGCCCACTAGATGTTCTCACTGGGCCAGACGGCGTTACAATCAGAGTTGTGGTGTTGAGGGACCAGGATAGGTTGTTGGAAATGTGGACATCCATCTACAAATGTCCAGTTGTCAGTCTAAGCTCTAAATTTTGTGTTTGGTAAATCACCAAAAAATACCAGTGTTTTCTGTGATTACTTAATTTTGAAGAAAGAAAAATCTAGCCGGAACATATGCGGCTCAATATTCAAATAGCATTGCAACAACCCAAATGGCATAATCACGCTATAAGAAAAATTATAGTAAATTGACACTCCCTAAAAAATTAACTAATTTATTTATAACATCTACATCTATCAGTAATATTTGATAAATCCTAACAAACACTTTACAATCATTTGTAAAGTCTTATTTATATGAAATGTTTCAAGCCTTTCAGACATTAGTGTTCTGTATAAACATGTCTCCCTCTGGGGTCTGTGGTTAACTTCCTGACCGGTCCTTCCTGTTTACATAGTTTGGCACAGTTAACAGTCAACTCTAGAATGAGTCTCAGTGGTTTTAAACATTTTCTTTTTCACAATGATAGTGGCAACTCTGATCCAGATGCTTTTAGTGCTTTTGAATTTTTATAAGCTTCCCTACATCTGTTCAACACTATGTGAGGTTTATGAAGAGACCCTTTGAATTCATGGTTTGGTTATTGCTTTGCACTGTGAAGTATGGGATCTTAAATAGACAGCTGTGTCCAATCCAATGAATTTGCCACACAAAGACTTCTATTAAGTTCAAGGGACTTAAGGATGATCAAAGACATTTGTCAGATCTGAGCACAACTTGGAGAGTCATCAATCAATCAAATCTATTTTATAAAGCTTTTTTTACATTGTCTGTTATAACAAAGTGCTTCGACAAGACACAACAAACTGTCTGAATTATTCAGTAACATTTTAGTTTAAGTATAACACATTAAAATGTGTATACAGTAAAGGGGTCTGAATATGTTTTGAAAGCTTAACATATTTGTTTTCACCATTTTTTGTTTTACCATGTTAGTTGACGGAGAACTTGTTCTCATAAACAACAATGACCAGGGGAGATATTAAGGTTGACATCTTTGCTAAGGCACATATTTATAAAGTAGCTGGTTAAGGGATTTGATTTAGCTACCTAAATTGAAAACACATTTAAAAGACATTTCACTGGTGATGTATTTTACTGAATTTCACAGTACACTGAGTAAGATTTTCCTTAATTTCCTTCCATTTATTTACATGGGGTTTGATTCTTTCATATGCATTTGTTTTCTATCAAACATCTTTGTCCCTGCTGGTAAAAAAAGCATATCTATAATATGATGCTACCACTGCAATACCTGAAAATAAAAATAATTCATCAACATTGCATGCCCTGAATAATGCTGGCTAGTATGACAAAGTAAAAATAAGGAAGGTTGTGTTGAAATATCTAACCATAAGTTGGTTAAGCAATACTGCAAGATAACATGGAAAAGACATTGGCCCATACAGGTTTATATGTTTTAAGTATTGCATCAGATTGTAGGCAACATGCTCATCATTGTCTTTTTGGCAGTACAAATAGACATTTGAAATGTGTTAAAGGCTTATTCATCTGAAAACAAAACCATGGAATAGTTACATTTCTAAATTATATAAATACAGTCCGTGTTATCAATATGACTAAAGGTGTTGAGTGTTCCTTGAGTGGCCTGTTCTTTGTCCTGTCCTCTATCTAGTCTTCGATAGACAACCCAACAGTAATTCAGGGAGGTTTTGAGCTCATTTAAAAAATACTTAGTGCTCACAGTATTTAGTAAACTGTAATGTAATGTGTACTGCATCCTGCAAACTGACTCAAAAGTGACGCAAAAATATTTTATTTTTACAGATTTACCTAACTTTCATCTACACTGGTTCCAAGATGCAGGGGATAATGACCTCCAACCAGCCTCGTATATCCAGTTATCAGAACCTGACTGATACGCAAAGCGGCAATGACTCTGAAACCTGCACTACCCTTTATGACCACCGGAAGTATGCCCAAGTCTTTATGCCCCTGATGTACTGCATTATCTTCATTGTGGGTTTACTGGGCAATGCCCTGGCACTGCATGTCATCTGGCCAAACATGAAGAAGATAAACTCCACAACGCTCTATTCTGCCAACTTGGTCATCTCTGACATCCTGTTCACACTGTCACTACCATTACGGATAATTTACTATGCCCGAGGCTTTCATTGGACCTTAGGCGAGACCATGTGTAAGATCTCAGGGCTGATATTCTACATCAACACCTACGCCGGGGTAAACTTCATGACCTGTCTTAGTGTGGACCGGTTCATTGCTGTAGTCTTGCCACTTCGATTTTCACGCTTCCGGAAGGTCTCCTATGTCCGATACATCTGCATTGGGGTTTGGCTTCTTGTATTAATGCAAACTTTGCCTCTTCTCTCAATGCCTATGACTAACTTAGAGAGCGATGACTTCATCACCTGTATGGAATATCCGAACTTTGAAAATGTGCCCAACATTGCCCACATACTTATTGGCGCAGTGTTTTTAGGCTACGGATTCCCACTGGTGACCATCCTAGTGAGCTACTCTATATTGTGCTATAAACTCCGCCTTTCAGCTAAGGCCAATCACCTGACAGACAAGTCGGGGCGTAGCCGCAAAGCTATTGGGGTGATCTGTTGCGTGTCGCTTGTGTTTGTCGTCTGTTACAGCCCTTACCACATTGACCTGTTCCAGTACATGATCCGAAAGCTGATCTATAAACCAGACTGTGCAGAGCTTACAGCCTTCCAAATCTCCTTACACTTCACTGTGTGTCTGATGAACCTTAACTCCTGCTTGGATCCATTCATCTACTTCTTTGCATGTAGAGGTTACAAGAGGAAGGTGATGAAGTTCCTGAAGAGGCAGGTTAGTGTGTCCTTCTCCAGCGCAGTAAGGACATCGCCAGAGGGGTCGTCCAAGGAAATGTTAGATGGTACTAAGATCCATCTCAACAGCAGCAGGTGTGAACCATAAGTAAACCATGACAACCAATCCACAGACCAGTGAGCCAACATACAGGAAACATATTGACAAGCCAACAACAGTACATAAAAAAGAATGGTAAGGCAACGGCCAGACAGCACTCCGGTGAGCCAAAGAACAGCCAACTCACCAGCTAGCCTAAGAAATGGCCAGCCATCAGACTGGTGTACAAAAAACAGCTAAATAAACTGGCAAACAAAGAACAAATGATTTGAAAGAGCTAGCTAAACAGGAGCCTAATGTTAAGCGAGTCATCGACCAGCCATGTAAGACTGAGTCAGCCAAAGACACAACGACCAGCTGACAACGACCAATGGACGGAATTATCAAACAACCAGCTAACAGAAGAGTTTGAAGTCGGTTTGTTAGACAGCACCAAATTGCAAAAGGATGCCTGAGGAGATTAACTCAATATATATAACTAATTTAAATTGAACAGTTGATTACCTCCTGGGGAAATAATACAGTGTTTGTGCCTTTGCCAAGAGAGTGACTGGCTGATATAAAGCAGGAAAATGTGAAAACAGGGAAAATATTTGAAAGCATCGATGTTAAAAAAAATTATCAGTTAAATATTAATTTTTTGTTTCAGATACACTGACCAAAAAATAGAACGATTTTGGAACACTGTAATATGTTGATTATACTTTGTGTATTCAGTAGCTTCATCTTTTGCATATGTAAATATATACATTTCGTAAGTTCTCATATAAAATGTTTTGACTAAATTTGATAAATTCTTCTTCGAAAAGTAACTTTTCTCATTTGATTTTAATTTTATAGGTGCTGATTAGGATATTGGAATAAATGTTTCTATTGTCAGTGAAGAAAGAGTTGATGAAATGGATGTGTATGCCTAGTATGTTAAAGGAGCCAACCCTGGTAAATACACAAATTGTCTCCATGTGATGCTGAGGTTATAATGACATCTTACTGTCGTTTCCTATTCCAATTCATTATTAAAAAGAGTAAAGCTAAAAAAACATAATTAGAGTGATACTTACCTTGAAGTAGGGAAATTTCACCTGTCCTGTAAGTTCTCGAAAGGAAGAGTTTATGCTGAGTTTGTCTGTCACTAGTTGGTTGACATAGACTCTACACTTCGGACTGCTAACGTGCATGCATTACCTGAAGCCCGCCCCTAATGTGAATAGGGTGTTATGTACTCATCACTCTTTTTAGCAGGACCGGCATTCACATACTTACACATGTAGGTACTGAAACTAATTGTATAGGGAATGGGGACAAAGATCTTTTCATAACCCAATCGTTCAGGGTAGGAAAGTGCTATTACTACCCCAACAGGGTGGGTGAACTAAATTCCTACTACAATTACAAGATCATAGAAACGGTATAGTAGGTTTGCATAAGGTTGCCAGTTAGATGATTGATACATTTGAACATAAGAACATAATATACCCACAGGCCATCACTGACGTACATACGTATTCACAGCCTTTGCTCAATAATTTTATTCCAAAGCTAACAGTTTCTGTTTAACATAACATGGTCCCTGCCAACTAGTATGTAACATCAAAAGCTTTGCTTTTAGTATCAAAGGTTGTTAGAGTTAGTAATGACAAGGTCTTAAATACAACACTGTTTTGCTTGTTTGTTACTACTCTAGTCAAATGAACAAACAACCTTCCCTCTAGTAAACTGGCATCTTTGTTTACAGTGTCATATGGCAAATCTCTCAAAGTTTGCATCTATTAACTTTAACTGTTATGCGGATGATACCCAATTATACTTATCAATCACGCCAGACGAAACCAGTCAGTTAGCTAAACTTCAAGCATGCATTAAAGATATACAATCATGGATGGCCTAAGTTTTTGTGCTGGGCCCGAAACACCTACAAATCTCATTAGCCGAAGATATAATTATTCTGGATGATATTGCCTTGGCCTCCAGCACTACTGTCAGAAATCTAGGAGTTATTTTTGATCAGGATATATCCTTCAATGCCCATCTAAAAAAACCTCTAGAACAGCCTTTTTCACCTTCGTAACATTGCTAAAATTAGGAACATCCTGTCTAAAAAACTAGTCCATGCATTCGTTACTTCCAGGCTGGACTATTGTAATTCCCTATTATCAGGATGCTCAAATAAATCCCTACGATTCTCCAGCTGATCCAGAATGCTGCAGTGTGTGACAAAAATTAAGAAAAGAGATCATATTTGTCCTGTATTAGCTTCTCTCAATTGGCTTCCTTTAAAATCCAGGATCGAGTTTAAAATCCTTCTTCTGACCTACAAAGCTCTAAATGGTCAAGATCCTTCATATCTTGAGGACCTCTCAGTACCTTATTGTCCCACTAGAGCACTGCACCCGAGAATGCAGAGTTACTTGTGCTTCCTAGAGTCTCTAAAAGTAGAATGGGAGCCAGGGCTTTCAGCTATCAGGCCCCTGTCCTGTGGAACCTGCTCCCAATCTGGGTTCAGGGGTCAGACACCGTCGCTACATTTAAGACTAAACTGAAAACTCTCCTCTTTGATAAAGCTTATAGTTAGGGAGTGAGGAGTTGCAGTGAACACCTAGACTGGCAGGCAGGGTGTAAAGCTGCAAACACAGCACCACATCTTTTCTCTGCTTTACAGTCATCAGATTTACTTATCGTATAATCAATAATGTGCTTCTCCTAGTTATGCAATTATCATTTTAAACTGCAGAGGAAGTTCCTTCCTTCTTATGACATAATGAGCTGCTCTCTCTCTTTGCTCTTTTCTTTTGTTTCCTTTCATGCACATCTTGTCCCAGAAGTTCTTGTTTCTATAACCCCAACCGTCAGACACCGCCCACCAAGAGTCTGGGTCTGTCGAGGTTTCTTCCTAAAAGGGAGTTTTTTCTTTGCCACTGTCGCAATAGCCACTGCTAATGCTGGCTCTTGGGGGAACTATTGGAATTGTTGGCGCTTTGTAATTTATAGAGTGTGGTCTATACCTACTCTATATGTAAAGTGTCTCGAGATAACTCTTGTTATGATTTGATACTATAAATACAATTTAATTGAATCTTTCTTAGTAAAACTCATCATAAAGATGATCAACTATCTGTCATTTTGGGGCAGCAGGGTGGGCTAGTGTTTAGAGCATCTAGCCAGTAACAGAAGTTGCTAGATTGAATACAGAGCCAGCGAGGTGTAAGACATCTGTAATGGTGTCCCTGAGAAATGCTGTTCATTCGGGGTCATTGCTGACCAAGAGAAATTGTCCCCAATCATACCTTGCCATATCTGGTTAGGGTAAAAAAAATCTGCTTGTATTATGCAGTCAGATAAAAATTAAGTACACTTACTAGTAATTGTACAAATTCCAAAATTCGGAGGCTGTACTTTGAAATTCATTAATGATATGCAGCAATTTCAAAGTGCGAAAAATAGTACAACCGTATAATGAATAGCTGCCGTTGCTCCCATTCATTTAGACTTTTAGACCTTGTAGCTATCTCTCATTGAATTGGAGGAATTTCTTCTCGCTCTTCTTTACAGTATTACTTCAGCTGTGTCAAGGGCTTTCTTGGCTGCAGGACCTTTTTGAAATTCCCTGACAGAACTTCAATGTGATTGGGATTCGGCTATTCCTTGTCCTCTCATTTAGTATTTTTGTTTCAGCTTCAGATTTAGACCAATGGCCAAACGGGCATGCGGGACAACAAAAGACCAAGAGAGGACAAGAAAAGACAAACCCAAATTTTTTAAATGAAGTGCCAATACCAAAAGTGTTGACTGTATGGTGTCCCTTTGTTGAAAGAGAGAAAATTGTGAGATCGTTGGACTTCCTGTGTGATGTATCTTAAGGGTTGGACTTCCCATGTGTCATATGTTAAGTGTTGGACATGTGTATTATGCGGGTAAATCATTGATGTTTTTACAATGGGCATGTGGTCTGTTTTGTTACAATACGTGTTAATAATAATAATAATACTTTTTATTTATATAGCGCCTTTCCAGGGCTCAAGGACGCTTTACAATTCAGGACATACAACAGTAAGCAATAATAACAAACATTACCACCAAAAATACACACAAGGACAACAACAGTTAAATACAAACTTACAAATAACACTTAGAGAATAAGTGGGTTTTGAGTAAGGATTTGAATTCAGATAGAGTACAGACATAGCGGAGTGATTGAGGGAGCAACAACACTGAACGATCTAGCCACCATGGAAGCTAGCCGGTGCTTAGGGACTACAAGAAGGCTAGAGTCAGAGGATCTTAGTGAGCATGTCGGTTTGTAGGGATGGATCAGGTTGCTAAGATAAGGGGGAGCTAAACTGTGTAGAGATTTAAAAGTGAGCAGGAGGATTTTAAATTGAATACGATAGGCCACTGGCAGCCAGTGAAGATCAGTCAGAATTGGGGTGATATGAGCAGAACGCTTGGTGTGAGTAAGTAATCTAGCAGCAGAGTTTTGAATATATTGCAACCTGGAGATGGAGCTGGCAGGAAGACCAATAAAAAGGGCATTGCAGTAATCAAGACGTGATGTTATAAATGAATGAATTACAGTTTCAGCGTCTTTAGTGTTGAGGAAAGGACGGAGTTTGGCGATCCGACGTAAGTGAAAGAAGGCCGATTTAGTGACAGATTTGATATGAGACTGGAGTGAAAGGGAGGAGTCAAAAAGTACACCCAGATTTTTAACAGTGTTAGATGGTTTGATGAAAGTGCCCGCAATCTCGCACTTGAAATCAGTGGGAATTTTCCTGATAAGAGATGGAGTTCCAATAAAAATGATCTCAGTTTTGTCCATGTTGAGTTTTAGAAAATTACAATGAAGCCAATCTTCAGTGTTATAGCCTTGCGGTGGTGTTTGATATTTTACAAGGGTTTATGTCCTTCTTCCAAAATTATGCAGTGCTAAAAAATGTATTTGTGCTGTTTATAATATTATACCCACATAAAATAAGTCAATTAATTTGGTTTAATGTAAAGTAACTAGTGTGTGTTTGAGGGAAACAATTGTCTATGGCCTTACACAATCAAATTCTAATAGCTGTTTGAGCTATCAATAGTTTGTTCACGTCGCATGGGGAAGGAAAGTAAATTCACCCGCAGTTTGTCAGTGTCAGCACACAAATTTAAGGTTACTTAAAAACATATTTATTTATTTATTAAATATTAATTCTAATACAAAACTATGTTTATTATATTATTATAAACTATATGTAAATTGCGATGACACTTTTTCCATTCAAAGTATGCGTAGTTCTGTGGGATCCCCCACCCGGCTGTGAGAGGCGTGGATCCCTGGAACTTCGACATGTTCACTATATTATTTTTAGTCCCATCACGGACAAACAGCCACAAAACGACAAGCACATATATTTAGGTCTCTATGGTGCCATAATACCACACAAATAATTTTAAGTTAGCGAAAATTAACTTGACGTATTGTAGATATGATTGAGTTAACATGAATGATATGAAGTATTTAATTCATGTGACGCACACATGAGAAATGTATGGTATACCCACACAAAGACACAACCTAAAAGTATTTATCATCATCTGTAATGCCCGTTCAAATTAATAATGAGCAAAACGTACATCTTGCGTTCAATACTAAATACCTTGTTGTAATAATATATAACTTTAGTTTAGCAAATTATGATGATAAAATTAATTATAATATAACTAGGGCTGGGATATTTAACTCGTTAATCTGATGCGTTAATTTCAAATGTTTAACGCGTTAAAATAATTTAACGCAATTAACGCACCACTTTATTAAGTTCGGTTTCGGTTTGCAAAGCCGAATTCAAATACCATAGAAGCAGCTCGTCTTTAGTTTATCATATAAAAGCAAAACACAGGGTCATTATTTACGTTACTAGAGAGTATATAGGACAGAAACACCCGATCATTATTGATGTTGCAATCCGCCAATCCGCGTTACTGCAGTACGGTGCGCCTAATCGGGCTTTTGACCAAACAAGTAATCGTTAACCGATGTTTTAGATAAACAGATAGAAACTGCCGCCCGATAAACACAGTAGAAGACGAGGGACTGAAATAAATCATTCCAATTGCATTGGGATCCCCATCATACAATCTACCCTCTAAAACAATTGTTCTGAGACATAACCTGCTGGAGAAAGCAGAGAGCGACACTCTCATGGAGACCCTAACCAACCCGACATTACCAAACTTAATTTCACTTCATTCTGTTTGTCATTCGTATTACAAAGGCTGTTATAGACTTCTTTAAAATTAATCTGGCAACTTTACATATAGTGCAATTATTTTGGCCTATAGGCTTAAGTTCTAAAATAATCTATCTTTGACATTGATGGTTTCACCTTACACTTTGTCATTTTGTTTTTGAAAATGTTTTTTTTCATTTGGACTATTGTCAACATGATCCAGTATTTTTGATAACCTTCAGGGTTTAAATATATAACTTGCACTTCAACACTTTGTTTATAAAGTTGCTATATTTTATAAGAATGACTATTCTGTATTGTTCACAGGAGAGACTATCATAAAATAATGTATTTAAAATATACTTCATTGTGTTAATTGATTTATTTCATTGTTTTAAACAACTTGGGGAAAATGCGATTAATCGCGATTAATCACAGGATTGTGCGATTAATTTGTTAATTTTTTTAAATAAATTGACGGCCCTAAATATAACATAAATATACAGACTCGCGAATTGTCGGAATTTTTGACAGGAAAATCAGCCTGAATACAACATGCTTTGGTTGGGGACAATAGTATCATTTTCATGTAACTCTCTCATTTTGGCCCAGATAACACTTACTATATCATATGAAGCCATTATCCCACATAATCAAGTCTGTGAGCGTTTTCACTGTATTTTATTAATGTGACGCACACATGGTGAGAAATGTATGTTTTGTAAATACATTTGCTTTAAACCAACACCATACGTGGAAATAGAACAGAAAACGACACAACGCAGTTGTGTTATACAGCGTTCTAACAAATATAACATGTACCCACACAAAGACATGGTCTAAATGTATTTATCATCTCCCTTTCTTGAAGAAAATTCAGGTCACTGGCCAGTTCCATTGTTTCCCTCTATCGCGCATTCACATGTACATAATAAAGACACTGCCCCCGCATAAAATAGCCTGAAGTTAGTACCCGGCAGAGCTGGGTTTTCTTCATCCCGCTCCCGCCCACTCCCGCAGAATTTCTGACCATTACCGACCGCAACGTGTGTGTTATACTCCCGCCCGCTTCCGCAATGTGGATTTCCACTCCCGCCCGCACCCGCAAAACTCTGCAAAATTTCTGCCCGCACAATAATAGAGATGCATTGAGTTTGTGTCTTCTCCCGTCCCGCATGAGAAACACATCATTTTTTTATTAATAATAACTTTGTTTTATCAAAAACGGTGCACTGTCACACAGCACATACAAATACACTACTTTGCAAAAATACAATGATACTGTAACGCGCCTGGGTTATCCCTTGCCTTTAGTTCTTACCCAGCGCTGTTCCGTGGGTTCTTGGCTTGGTTCTGTTATCACCACAGTAGGGAGAACGCTGACAAGGAGCTCTGGTGATTACAACACTTGTTTATTTAACAAGTGTTAAATAATCACCACTTGTTTATTTAACTTTCTCAACATCATGAATTGGCCGCAGCCGATTACAAAGTGCGTCTCAACTCTCTCACTCTCGGATCACAACAACACTATTTTCTCTTCTCCCCCGATCCCAATCTCGGGACCCGTTCCCGCGGTATTAACCTATTTAAAGTCGCATTCGTAGAGCAGTGAAACATGGGCATTCTGGGATTTGGTGTATTTCATCCACATGAGCCAAAAACACATTTTAATCTTTTTCTCTGCCTAGAAGGCACAAATTTCAAAAATGCTTTCACATTTCTACTCCATAAGTGACCACGATAAGTGAGAAAAAATGTTTTTTCGGTGAAGTTGCCCTTTAATAGAGTGCCCACTTTTGGCGTTTCTAGTGTTAATAAGTGACAGCGACAATGGGAAAGAGGATAGTTTTTGCTGCAAATGGTGCAGGCCGGAATCAAACCCACGCGGCAGCGGTATGTGTGTGCAAGACCACAAGCCATTAAGTTTTACAAGGCTTGTGTGACATAAGAGTTAAGCATGATAGAAAGAAGAGACAGATTCAGCCCAAATAACAGCCCATATAATGATTTTCAATAGGAAACAGGTCTTATGATTAACTAATTATAGAAGACAAAAGTTCTTTACCAACAGAACCACATTTGGTAGTAAATACACTAAACAAAAATATGAACGCAAAACATTTGTTTTTGCCCCCATTTTTCATGAGCTGAACTCAAAGATCTAAGACTAGTTCTATGTACACAAAAGGCCTATGTCTCTCAAATATCGTTCACAAATCTGTCAAGATTTGAGTTAGTGAGCACTTCTCTATTGCCAAGATAATCCATCCACCTCACAGGTGTGTCATATCAAGATGCTGATTAGACTGCATGATTATTGCACAGGTGTGCCTTAGGCTAGCCACAATAAAAAACATTTTTATCTCATAATAGGACCACATTGTTTACTATACATTACTATAGCACTCAATTTAATGTTTCCAGCATAGAACATAAAAATAACCAAATAACCAACCAAATAGCATTATTATATCATTACACAATCCTACAAACTGCATGCCTCTAGATTAAAAATAAGGTTTAACTTTCTTAAAATTAAAACATATAATCTAAACGACATATAGACTATATCAAAAGCATGTAAAAATGTGGGTCTGAGAAATATCCCACACAATGCAGATTCAATAAGCTGTCATATTTTTGGATTGGATATCCCTGCCTTGGGATACCACTTGAATTGGGTGATTTTACAGATACTGACAGATCTCGTGTGCGTGTGGTATAGGAATTTCACAGATTGCCCTCAATTGGCCGTTTGGCTCGTACATACACCTCGAGGCACAAGCTGTTACCATAATTGTTTACGGGGAATTATAGTTATTTAGGGCATTGTGACGTCTGTTAAGTATTGATGGTAAGAGCTTTCATTTTGACAAATCTCCAGGATTTTCCCTTGTGAAAAACTGATTCATTTGAACAAACCTGTTAGAGCAGTGATTCAGTACACCCAGTTCACTGAAAAAATGTGTTCAAAAACAATAAATGGATTATGATTTGCTGGGTCACTAGTATATTATTACTATTGTACTGAAAGAAAACAAAACAGCAGGTGCAGATGAAAACCAGAAGGTGTGTTATTACCAAAACGTAAAGGAAGGCTGAATGTAGAAAACAAAAAAGAAACTTAAACAACAGAACGGGAAACGAAAGCTATATGGTGGTGGCTCTGGAGCGGGTATAGGTTGGGTGCAGCAGGTGTTGACGCTCTGGCATTCTAAATGTCAGTGAAACATGAGAAAGACACTAACAGAGACAGCAGCACGTTAGTCACATTTGTTGCTTTCAGTATCCTCACTATTTATATAGCTGACAGAATCCCCCCTGACAAGAGGCAAATAGGTGGGCCTGCCTCTCGAAACTTTCAACCACTAGCTATGCTCTGCTTGCGGTCTCCAGGCTCCTATATTCATGTAGGGTGTAGACGGTGCACCCTCTCTCTGCGGTAGCAAGAAGTGCACAGGACCAGTGTGTCACAGTATATCATAGAAATATTGGTTTGAGGTGAATTACATTTTGCGATTTTGGGTAGCAGATTTTGCAATTATTAACACATTTCATATAGCCTAGTTTTGCATGTTTTTCTAAATAACAAAGATACTGGTTCCAACAACCTTAACGGTATTTCACATGTTATACAATGGGGTGGAGATAAAACATTATTTTTCATTTTTATATCTAATTGCTTGTGTGGAATGAAATTGTAATATTGAAATAAATGGGTTATGTTACCAATAAGAAACAACTTAGCTAACGTTGGCTTTTGAGTGACTAATTTTTGTATTTCTGGCTTGTATAAAATTTCTCATACTACAGCATATTGACAAATTAAAAGAATTACATGGCTGCATTGTACTGCAACACCCCAACACTAACACAGCCAGATCAGCAGTAATGACAAGACTGCCTAAATGGAGGAAATTAGTTCTCCACCGTAATGTCAGCAAGACAAAATTGCAGCAAGACAACCTGGTCATCAACTTAATAGGTTGGAGGAGTATGTGCCCTTTACAAACTTGGTTCCACATATCTAGATAGTAAACATTTGTCTCGGTGGAGTTTTATGTCCATAGGTCAAGAAAAACTAAAAATCAAATATAGTTGCAAGCAACAATGGGACAAGGTCCTCCTATTGGGAAGTAAGGGATGGGAAATGAGGCATGTGAAAATATATTTGACACCAATGACACCAGGGGCCTATACCATGATGGTAGTTGAACAAACTCAGGGTTCCTGAAACCAGAATAGAAACCAGAATAGGTGACCTACGTGAATCGTGTAGATTCGATGAGAAACTCTTTGTGTGGGGGTTAGGTACCAGAGATTTAGTGAACTACGAACATGTGCGCGAGTGCATGAAAATATTAGCGCAAAGAGTCTTGCATCAACAGTTTCCTTCTCTGGGAAGGTAGGAGAATACCGTTACCTGATTGGTTTACAAGCAGTTCCCTTCGCTTGTGCTGACAAGAGCGCGCACATCAAATTCAGAAGCTGAAAAGCCCGCCTGGCCTCGGCGATTTAATCGACTGAATTTGGTGAGTGACGGTTTCTATAGTAACTCAGAAGCTCTGTTGCGATAGGCTTAGCTAACGTTATATACAGGTTGATGAATTGAGTCATTATACACAGCAGGAGAGAACGCAATGTTAGCCAGCTAAAGATCTGCAGGGCTTGAATTTCGGTGCGGGATTGCGGAGATTGCGCATAATTTAAACCATTCCCGCAAGGTTAGTTTTTATAGTGCGAGAAATTCCCGAACAAATATATTTGCTTAATCTCAGACCGAGGTAAAGTTGGTTGGATATTGGATATTCAGTCCGGTTTCCCCGCACTCAGCCACACTACACCCCGTGATCGACCGACAGAAACCTCCGTGTGCTTATAGTTAGGGACCGTCAATAAAGTAAAAGTACAGGGCAAGCAGCCACACTACACCGTGGTGATCAACCGACAGAAACCTCCATTTGCTTATAGTTAGGGACCGTCAATAAAGTCAAAGTCTTAAAGTTATGAATTCAGTAGCTGTTTAACCATTTGGCCTTGAAACTTCAAACCACTTTCAGATTGTTTTATAGACACCCACATTTTGCACTGCTTTGTTTCTTTTAAGGAAATGGTGTAAGAGATGTTTAATAAACATAAAAAATTGTAAAAATCTTTTTTTTCGTCCGGGGGAGCATGCCCCCGGACCCCCCTCTAGGGGTAATATACTTCTCACCTTTTTCACCCCTGACCCGTTTTCATGCCTGAATCAGGCTTTATTGGTGCCATGACGCAGCTCATCAACTTACTTTGTCAACCCAGGCTTTGATCCTTAAACTCTGATTACTCCGCGCGCGCGTGCACATAAAAGAGTAACATCGGCACCGAACAACCAATCACGTTCGATATGGTTAGGGCGAGAGCAATATATTTTTTCCGCGGAGGAGCAATAAATTATTCTTCAGAAATATGAAGAATATAAAAATGTTTTTCAAGCACGCAGTAACACCGTCTCTGCTGCCAAAGCAAGAGAACAATCTTGGAGGAACATTACTGATTGTTAATGCGTAACTTAAAGAAATACATTTTATAGTTTTTTTTATGTAAAATAATGATTTCAGGCTAATCATATAGAAAATTTATTAAATGAAATGAAAATGTGTGTATTCATATATATTTGTGTATATATATATATTATGTGTGTGTGTGTGTAAAGCCATTGCAACAGAGAACAGAAGCTAGGAATTAATTACGTCACCTATATGTGTCTTTGCTCACCGCTGATTGGTCCAACTTCTGACTTAGATCTCGAATGCAGAACGTACTGAAACAACGAGCAGAGTACAAAACCTCCATGGCGGTACTTTACAGGCGCGGGTACAGGCCAGCTCTCCTATATCCAGCCAAGCTCCGTGTCACTCTCTCCGGCCGTGAAAAAGCGTGGATCCTGTCTGTAACGGAGGCTGAGAAGTTTGTCCAGAACTTAAACCAGGACACGTAGCCAGTAGACCCATGTACAGCCCGATCCTAAAACGAACATTGTTTTATTTTGCATAATAGCCTAATGTTAATGTTATCCGCGCACTGGCTACAGAGTACTACAGAATTTGTAGTAGAGCTTAGGATCATGTCAAAATATGTAGAGCTTGGAAACTTAGGTCTACTTCTCCATTCCATGACTGAGGAAGGCTTCCGACAGAGATTGCCAGGAGAACAGTGTGGGACATATGACCTACACCTTGCAAAAGAAAGAGGCAGTGTGGATTTCGCTCCACTAGTCCTTGAACAGGTGTTTACCACGTTGGACTCACACCTAACATCAGGCACTGACAGTGATTTGGAGATATCACAAGGCCCAGACAATAAAGACCCAGATGGTGAAATCAGAGTTGGTCAAGTTAGGGGCTGGGGTAGAGAGGGGAATGTACAAAGGGTAGAATTTGGGGTTGCTGACAGAGAAAAATCAGATATGGAACTGGACCCTGTAGAGCGATTTGAAACGGTCTTTAGATGATGGCGTCCTTTGCGCCAGTTCTTCTTGGCATCTGAGAACTAAGAAAAAATAAAGATGTAAGCAGCACTCATGGGTTTAAGTAATTTTCAATGATATGACTTACTATACTGTAAATATAGTTATGTACGCTCATGGTAAAACAATTAAAAGTGCATAGGTAATCTTAAAAAAACATTGTGGTATATTGATACACAAATAGTTACTTGCAACATGTCTGGATGAGCTTCCATTACTATATAATATCCTTTCTAATTGTAATTACCGATTACATTTCTATTATGAGCCTATAGACAATTATTTTTAGAAAGTCAAAAACGAACGCACATGAATTAGAAGGCTTCATGTGATTATGTCAACACAAAGTAGACAGTAAACCATACACTTATAACGGTACTAGCCATTTAATTAACAGAGGCAACACAGTCATAACTAATATCTTTCTTCTTAAAGAAAGACAAAGTCTGTCAACTTCATATTAATTCTTTGCAATAACATAGATGAAGTTAATTCTTCGTAGCAAGAAAGTTAAGATGTCTGTGTGATCTGCAGTGCTTCAGGTATTCTGTCAATGAGACGCATTTAAACTCATTGACATTACAAGCCAACATGACGGCAGTCGTTAACCGGCGTCAGCGGCGTTAACTATCTTTAGCCAGCCCAACTAGCCAAAACAGACGGCTAATGGCTAAGTTATCATTTTTGTATCATGTCCGAATAGGTGGATCGACTGAGGCTGGGGCTATGGTAACTTTAGTCCGTTGTCTCGCTAACTGGTGTTAGCTGGTTAGCTAGCTACTAATGGCGCGTTGTGCTTATCCGGTAATGTTAAGGTAACGTTAAAGACAGGTTAACACAGACTGGACAACGCTTTCTAATTAAAACTATACAGAACTATATATACATATACTTTATTATTTTAATTAAAGGAAATATAATTTGTACCACAGAAGTGCAATAAATGTTTTCCCAACTCCGAAAATTGAAAGGTTAACGTCTGTTGATGACTGCTTCTTCATTCCGACGTTAGTGCGTACGACACTTCATGCTCCCAAAATGCAATGCGACCTTAATAAATACGGTTAAAACTCCTGTAAAAAAATATTACGGAAAATTCCTTCACATTAATATACAGACTTTTCTTACAGTGTAGTTCCTTTAAACACGTTCTGAATTACATCAAAGTGAATCAACAGAATACTACCATAGCTAGATGAATGCAGGAATGTCTGGCAAAATGTGCAAAAAACATACTATATTTACAATTTCTCAACAAAATCAAAACAAAAGGACACATGTAAGGAAACCCTACTTGTCCTGGTAAATGTGGATCTTGTGCTTAAAAAAACAATTTTCCCCTTTAGCTGCAAGGGATTTAAAAATAGAGTAATACAATTAAGAGTAATGGCTTGCTTTCCCACAACTGCTATATTTCAGGTAAGCATGTGCAAAAAATCAACGTCTCCTCCAAATCACCTCCAAATTTGAAAAAAGGGGAAATGTTGGAGCTCTATTCAACACACAACTGGGAAATGCTGAAATCTAAATGAAAGTGCTAAAAGAAATCTGCTAAAAACAATACACTACACTTGCTATAAACAAGAACAAGGCTGCGCAAGTGAAATGCGTAAGTGTCAAAAGTCCAGTCCAATGAAAAATCAGCAATGGTCCATATTTCAAAAGAATATAGGGAAACTCCATCTTGCCATTAAATGGCAACAGTTCACTGATAGAGTCTGTTTTTGAGAGCCTGGGCTTTCTTTGACAGTGTGTTGCCATCCAGCTCCATCATAACCTTCTGGAGCACTTCGACAAGTACTTCAGTTCAGGAGGGTAGTTGAAGTTCAAGGCATACATTAGGCCAAACAACATGGCAGTATCTAAGGCAACGTTGTCCAGATCATGCACTACCACCTGGCCCTCCAGCACAATCCCAATGTCCTCTGGTCTATCAGTGGCATCTCTGTGTTTCACAACACATATTCCCAGTGTGGTCTCCTCGATGGCCTTGGTGCAAGGCTTCGTCTTGTGCCTGCAAAGTGCACATTCACAAAAGTAGTGATATGAATGGAAATACAACACTTGCCCTAAACCTTTAATCTATAATGGCCTGAAAGATCATACTATTTCAGGGTTTCTGCAGGTATCAGCCAATCTCATTTAATGCTTTTTCATGCCCTTTTAAACTAATTTCATGCCCATGTCCAACTGCAGATACTTTCACACACAAATTGTGAGTGAATTGTTTATATAAGAAAATCCAAATTTAACTGTCAGATTGCTCACAAGAAGGTTTACAGTCATTAAACGCAACACAAAGTGCTTCACAAAATAATAACACAACAGAAATATAAATATTTAAAACACTGTTCACTGAGCAGCTCGTGTCTCTGCCCCGTGGATCTCAAAACTACATGCACTGATAATTAAAGTAATGAACCAATACTGCTTACGGCAGTAGGCAAATTCGTCAAAATCATGTCCACCCCCTGTCCTCCCCACCACCCCATTCCCACACACTCGCGGCAAAATGCCTCTCCGGGGTTTACCATCGACACCAGGGCCTGAATTTCGTTAGGTGGGTCACATGGGGGATCTAAAGATTATGGGGGAGAGAATAACTTCTGATGCATCTGTCTAATTTAATCATCTTCATTTATTAATATCTACACATTTGTAGGCATAAATTGTGCATTTCCAGTTGTGCAACATGTGGGTGGCCCCTGCAAGTGGTTTGAGGTTAATAGGTCACTGCTAAAAAAACTATTAAGATTTCCAGTATTTAAATGTATTTTTTTTAAATGTATGTTTTAAATGTTTTATGAAAAACCAAATTATGTGCAACATGTAAAAGACCTTAAGTAAATTGAGGTTTTGAAGTGATTTCACAAAAAAAGATTTTTACAGTTTTTAAATTGTAAATAACCATGTGTGTGTTTTGTCACAGAAAAGGTGATTGTTTTTTGTTTTTATGTTTTTGTGCTGAAGGGGTTAACTTTCTGTTTTAAGTTACGCGCTTTACTTTCTTTTGGGGAGCGAGCGCGCGCGTGCCCTGTCAAGCGCAGTTTGTATCTTTTAGCTTGTCATCGCAAGTGCGGTGCTCACTGCGACACGAAGCTGGTAAATGGTAGATTTATTCTTGCAGCCCCTCCGAAGAGGCAAAAGGTTTGTTTAATCAGTTTAAAAAAGCATTTGTTAGTAATATGTTCGTTTTGTACAAATGTAAAACAGCATGAAAATGTGTAGAATGTTACCTGATCTATTACATGTGTTTGTATACATTTCAGTTCTTACGTTGGTGATATGATGAACGGATAAGGAATAAACATCATAAAACTACCAGTAAAGATCTCATCCTTATTCGAGGGGGCATGCTACAGTAAGAACTTCACCTCAACGTGCTAAAGATGTAAAAGCTTTACCTCCGTGTGCTACGTCGAGTGGTTCGTGAACGTTAAGGACAACGGCAACAGCATTGGCAGCGAGCTACAACAACACGGAAAATGGACCTCATCGATGAGCAAACACGTGAGCTACATACCGAAATCAACGAAATGAGAGCTTTATTACATCAAGGAGATACGGAAAAAATGTCAAGGCAGGAATTAAAGGACGATATTGAACGCAAAGAAAAACAATTAGCTGAACTACATAAAATGGCGGCTGCGACCGAATAACATTACCCAGGCGTTCAGAGCGGCCTAGTGTGCTAACAGAGAAAATGCTAGCCTACCAAAAAGACGAACTGATTAAAAAGGATAAAAAACTGTTAAGTCTTTATGACCAATGGAAAGGGCTAATCAGAACATCCAGAGAAAGCCTAAAGACTGACGTATCAGAGCACAAGTTGTGTGAAATGGCCGATGATATTGAAAGGGGTTTGAATAACATGATGAAGGCGTATAGTGAAATAAGGGAGTGTACTGTGCCATCCCCTGACACAAGACGTAAAATGGACTCTTGTGAAGCAGTAACTAAGGACATTATGAAAATACTTAATGAACGTATAACAGCAATAGATGGTGATTTTGAAGCAGATAGAGAAAGACAACGCCTTCATCAGCTACTGTCACACCAGTACGCCCGCTCCATCTACGGTACCGCTTCTCAGTCCAGTATCGGTAAGCAGTCGGACACTTCAAGTATCACAGCCAAAAGGATTGATGCAGCTGCAGAGTTGGCCGCAAAAGAAGCAGAATATAAAATTGTGCAGGAAGAAATAAAACAAAAGGAAAAAATTAAAGTTATAGAATCTGAACTTGAGCGTTTAAAGGTAGAAAAGGAAATGCAAGTTGCTCGTGCAAAGCTTGAGATTTACGACAGAGAAATTAACATGGATATGTACAATCTGCAAATTCAACCGAACAATATAATCCATATGTCAAATCCCATGGTGAACAATCCAGACCCTCAAATTGTTACTCAGGCACCTCTCACGGACATTTCACAGTTGGCCCTAGCAATTCAAAACAGTATAGTCATAAACAGAATCCCAGTGCCAATGCCCACAGTGTTTAGCGGAGATCCAATTAACTACATTGAATGGAGGGCTTCATTCTCTTCACTTGTAGACTGCAAAAGCATCTCACCTGCTGATAAACTTCACTTGCTCAAAATGTATGTCACAGGCCCAGCACTAAAATGTCTTGAGGGCACATTCTATCGCAGTGATGAAGAGGCGTACAGTGATGCATGGCAAAAGCTTGACCAACGTTATGGACAGCCTTTTGTTGTCCAAAGAGCTTTCCGAGAAAAACTGTCAAAATGGCCTAAAATAAGCTCAAAGGACGCAGAAGGGTTGAGGACATTTTCAGACTTTCTAAATGCATGTCTCCAAGCCACACCACATGTAAAAGGCCTGGAGATACTAAGTGACTGTGAAGAAAATCAAAAGTTGTTGCAGAAAGTTCCTGACTGGCTGGCAGCCCGTTGGAATCGCAAGGTCACAGTTACACTTATGGACGGCAAGGATTTTCCCTCTTTTAAGGACTTTGCACAATTTGTGGCAGTCGAGGCAGAGATCGCATGCAACCCGGTCACTTCTTCATACGCTCTTCACTCATGCAGCGCATCCTACGAGAAGAAGACCATGAAAGACTTTAAACCAAACAGATCCACACAAGTCTTCACAACGCAAACCACGGTGCAAAACAATAAGGCAAGAAAAGGCAACACATATTTAAAGGTACCCTGCATGTTTTGCAAAGATGAAAAACACCAGTTGTCAAGGTGCCCTAACTTTTCAGATCGGCCCTTAGAAGAGAAGCGCACGTATGTTAAGGACAATAGACTGTGCTATGGATGCTTAAAGGTGGGCCATAACGCCAAGGATTGTTGCCATCGCCACACCTGTGACATTTGCAAAGGAAGGCATCCCACTTGTCTTCACAATGACAATCACACGCCATATGAGAGGCCTCAAAGCTCTGACAACACCACATCAAGCACTCCAAATGAAACTGCAGCAGTCACAGCTCTCAACGTTACTAAGGTTGGTCAGTCAAGTAGCACATCCATGATCGTTCCTGTATGGGTGTCTACGGTTCAGAGCCCATCTAAAGAAGAATTAGTTTACGCACTATTAGACACACAAAGTGACAGTACATTTGTCTGTGAAGAATTAAGCAATCAGCTACAAGCGGACACTCATCCTGTAAAGTTAAAGCTAACTACTATGCTGGGTGTTCACTCTATTGTTAAGAGTCACAGAGTATCGGGACTGTGTGTGAGAGGTTATGACTCGGACATTCGCATCGACCTACCCCCCTCATATACCAAAGACTCTATTCCAGTTAACTATGACAACATACCCACTAGTGACACAGCAAAACAGTGGCCCCACCTGACAGAAATTGCTGATAAAATACCACCTCTTTTGAGTTGTGATGTTGGACTTCTTATCGGATTTAACTGTCCCAGAACTTTAGCTCCAAGACAAGTTCTACTAGGAGAAGGTGAGGAGCCATATGCCATCCGCACAGACCTAGGGTGGAGTATCGTTGGAGGCTCCACACCCGCGCTCGATGAAACTCAGTTAAGTTTGTGTCATAGAATCACAATAAAGGAATTACCCCGATAACTCCCATGGACGTGATTAATGTGCTGGAGTCAGATTTCAAGGACACAAAGGCAAGCGACAAAACAGTCTCACAAGAGGATCTCATCTTCTTGGACAAGCTCAAGGAGGGAATAAGGAAAAATGAACAAGGACACTGTGAGATGCCTCTGCCATTCAGACAAAGGCCTCACTTACCCAACAACAAAAAGCTTGCTGAAATCAGACTTGGACATTTAAAGCGAAAGTTCAACAAAGATGAAAAGTACAAACGAGACTATGTAACTTACATGAAAGACATCATGGATAGGGGTGACGTTGAAGAAGTACACAATGAAGGAAAACAAGGTGAACAATGGTACATTCCCCATCACGGGATTTATCACCCCAAAAGCCCACTAAACTTCGTGTTGTGTTCGATTGTTCAGCCAAACACAATGGAACAAGTCTGAACGATCATCTTCTTCAAGGGCCAGACCTGATTAACAATCTAACAGGCATCCTCCTACGGTTCAGACAGCATCCTATTGCTCTAATGTGCGATATAGAGAAGATGTTCCACCAGTTTCACGTTCAGCGGTGCGACAGAGATTATCTGAGTTTTCTGTGGTGGAAAAACGGCGACACAGAGACACAGCCACGGGCATACAGATTGAAGGTACATCTTTTCGGTGCGACATCATCCCCAGGGTGTGCAAATTATGGACTAAAGTATTTAGCTAAAGAACATTATCACACACATCCTGTGGGAGCTGAGTTCATGGAAAAGGACTTTTATGTGGACGACGGAGTCACAAGCGCAGACACAGTTGAAAAGGCAATACAGCTTGCACAAGAGGCCACAGAGATATGCAAGCAAGGAGGGCTCCGTCTACACAAATTTATCTCAAACAGCCCTGCTGTTCTACAAAGCCTCCCTCCATCCGAATGGGCAGTAGAGACAAAAACAAAGGACTTAACATTCAAAGACATGCCACAGGAAAGGGCCTTGGGCATCCAATGGAACGTTGAAAGAGACTGTTTCAGATTTGACAACACTCTAAAAGACCAACCAGCAACACGTAGGGGCATCCTATCCACAGTTGCATCCATCTACGACCCTCTTGGCTTCCTGGCGCCATATGTGCTTCACGGAAAAAGGATCCTGCAGGAAATGTGTCACCAAGGTATCAACTGGGATGAGTCCCTGCCAGAAGCACTGAGGCCAAGGTGGGAGAGCTGGCAACATGACTTTGCCAACTTAGACAAGGTAAACATAACTCGCTGTTACTTTCCTCCTAGCTTCGGAGAGCTTAAGAAAATAGAGTTGCACCACTTTTCGGATGCGAGCACGAGTGGTTATGGACAATGCACCTATTTAAGAGCCAAAAACGCTAGAGAAGAGATTCACTGTTCATTGGTAATAGCTAAAGCCCGTGTTTCTCCTACCAGGCTGACTACAATCCCCCGACTCGAGCTAACTGCAGCTGTAGTTTCAGTCTCTGTTAGTAACATGATGAGAGATGAACTCTGCTTCGCTCAAGTCAAAGAGTATTTCTGGACTGATTCTAAGGTAGTTCTGGGCTACATAAACAATGAGGCACGTCGTTTCCATACTTTTGTAGCGAATAGAGTCCAAAAGATTCGCCAAAGTACAAACCCTCAGCAATGGTTTTATGTGCCATCTGAAGAGAACCCAGCTGATAGTGCATCTAGGGGTAAATCAGTCACTGAGCTTCTCTCATCCAACTGGTTCACTGGACCCCCCTTTCTCTGGGAGAGGGACCTGCCCACAACACAAAGTGTAGAGCTGGAACCGTCGCTTGGAGATCCAGAAGTCAGAAAGACACAGACAATGTTAACCAAAGTTACAGAGACATTCAGCCTCGCAGAACGTTTGTCCAAGTTCTCGTCATGGTCCAAAGCAGTCAAAGCTGTAGCACGTCTCATAAGAAGAGCCAAGAAAGTCAAATCAGATGCGCCGGCTACAGTGAGTGAACAAGAAAGTGCAGTACATGTCATCATTCAGGATATGCAAAAACAAACATATGGAAAAGAGATAAAATCATTAAACAAAGGCAACCAGCTCCCACATCACAACAATACTGCCCCCGCCCGGTGCCTTCCCAAAGGAGGACCTCTATGGAGCAAAGAGATGGCGTCGTGTGCAGTTTTTGACTGAGCAGTTCTGGTGCAGGTGGAGGCGTGAATATCTGCACAACATTATTGCTAGACAGCGCTGGCACTCACCAAAAAGAAATCTAAGAGTAGGTGATGTTGTGTTGGACATTGATGAACAGTCACCCAGAGGTGAATGGAGACTTGCCAGAGTCCTGGAGACTGTTAACGGCAAGGACGGACTCGTGAGACGAGTGAAAATCTCCTTTGGAGATAAGAGACTGAATACCAAAGGTCAACGCAGTACTAAGCTTTCTACTGTGGAGCGCCCTGTGCAAAAGCTAATTCTGATATTAGAATGTTCATAAGCTAATTCAGAGTAATGGTTATCTCATGGTGAAAATTATTTGTTGTTATCCATATGTAACAAACTCTCATAATTTGGTGGGAGTGTAAATAACCATGTGTGTGTTTTGTCACAGAAAAGGTGATTGTTTTTTGTTTTTATGTTTTTGTGCTGAAGGGGTTAACTTTCTGTTTTAAGTTACGCGCTTTACTTTCTTTTGGGGAGCGAGCGCGCGCGTGCCCTGTCAAGCGCAGTTTGTATCTTTTAGCTTGTCATCGCAAGTGCGGTGCTCACTGCGACACGAAGCTGGTAAATGGTAGATTTATTCTTGCAGCCCCTCCGAAGAGGCAAAAGGTTTGTTTAATCAGTTTAAAAAAGCATTTGTTAGTAATATGTTCGTTTTGTACAAATGTAAAACAGCATGAAAATGTGTAGAATGTTACCTGATCTATTACATGTGTTTGTATACATTTCAGTTCTTACGTTGGTGATATGATGAACGGATAAGGAATAAACATCATAAAACTACCAGTAAAGATCTCATCCTTATTCGAGGGGGCATGCTACATAAATGTTTATTAAACGTCTCTTACACCATTTCCTTAAAAAAAAACAAAGCTGTGCAAAATGTGGGTGTACTCTATAAAACAATCTGACAGTGGTTTGAAGTTTCAAGGCCAAATGGTTAAACAGCTATTGAATTAATAACGTTTGAGACTTGTACTTTATTGACGGTCCCTAACTATAAGCACGCGGAGGTTTCTATCCATCTATATCACTGGGTGTAGTGTGGCTGCTTGCGGGAAAACCGGACCTGATCTCGGGCTCCGAATATCCGGTGAATATCCAATATCCAACCAACTTTTACCTCGGTCTGAGATGAAGCAAATATATTTGTGCGGGAATTTCTCGCACTATAAAAACTAACCTTGCGGGAATGGCTTAAATTATGCGCAATCCCGCACCGAAATTCAAGCCCTGGACGGGATTTACCAGGTTCTGAATAGTTCCTCCTCCAACCACTTCTGCTGAAACTTGCATTTTCCCATTTTTCCATCATTAGATATTTCACCACAGCACACACTCACTCACTCGATAGACAGCAGACTCACTCACTGCACCTTGCATTACTAGCATCAGGTGTCGCGACTTCGTGCACCAGCCGTACAAAACAGCAAATTAAAAGGTTTCGCCTTTCAACCATTTCGCTATACTTCCGATCAAAATTTGATTTAGATGTTTATATAGTCAAAATAAATCATGAAAAACAATGTTTTTATTCCATCAAGTTTACATAATTTTTAATGCCTTTGAACATCGAATTTCATGCTGTTTCATGCCAATTAATGCCTGAATTTTCACAAAATGTATTTAATGACTTTTCATGCTTTTTAATGACCCGCGGAAACCCTGTATTTAACAAGTATCTGCGTTGACTGATAACGTTTCCTCAAATAATGGCCTGGGCCTTTATTTAACTCAGCAGCAAAGGGTAGCAGGTAAGATGATATAACAAAACTCCAATCAGGAAAAATGTGATTAACTGACTCAAGTCCAATTTTTTGTATATACTTACTCTAAGTTAAAGCAGATCTGCATTAGCGTTCATGAGCTTTGACAGGTTAACAGCTCTTAAGAAATGTAGCCAGTACCAAAGCAATGCTTTATAATATTGTAACTATGTAACTACAAGGGATCTGTCAGTGATTTGTTTAAATTGGAATTATACTACAATTTAATGGAATACCAAGGGAAGCAACTAACAATCCTGTCATTAGTTTATCTATTATTTTTCAATTGTAACTGAAATTTTACGCTACTACCAAACCTGAACTAATTTTAGAGCACTTTCTTTAAAATCACTACCATACTAATATTGAAAAAATTGCTAGCTGTTCTGTTTCTTCAATAACTAGATGTTTTTAGAACTTCATAAAGTATTTAACAAATCCCAAACTACTGAACCCTGATACTATACTCACTGTGTATTCTTTCACTAGATTTTCCGGGTCCTGATTGAGGTACACGCAGAGACCCTTGAGTATGCATTCCCGCCCAACATCAACATCATCATTCTAAGTCAAGGGAAACAAGCAGAACAAGTCATGGCGTTAGAGTCCTTACCTCTATCAGATTTGTACAAATCAGTAGCCCCCACCCCACACAAAAACAGGTATTCTTACATGACTCATGTCTGCCATAATGAGCAGTAGCCGCTTGCCTATCTGTCCTCCTTTCTTTTCGAATAGTTTATCAAGTCTGTCAGACAGAACATCTAGCTGTACGAGAAATCTGGATTGCAGAGGCATGCGCTTAAATTCTGCATTTATCTGAAAACAAGAATAATCAGACATAAAAATACTGTAACAATACTTTGCAAAGGAAAACATTGCCAAAACATTGTTTCTATAAAGCTTCCATTGCATTATCAACATATTCAGTCAAATAAAAAAGAAAATCATTATGAAAACATGCTCTTATCAAATCTCATAAATTACTTCGCTTACATCTAAAAGCGCTGGCCACCTTGCCTGGAAGTCTAGTAATAATGGTGTGTCACAAACCAATTCATATCTCCCTTTCCATTTTCATCCTCACCATCTCCCAGTTACTCTTTTTCTTAACATCTGAAAGAAGTTTCAATTTTACACTCTCAAGCTCACATCAGATTCCCCGGTAGGATGGGGGGGCACTAGTTTACTACGAATCGCCTTGTTTTTTTATGCCAAAAGCAGCACTTGATTTGCCTTGTGGTTTGTGCTTGAGAGTTTACCATCACCTCACGACACCCCAGCTTTCTCAAGTGAGTGCGGTAAATTGCAAGTTTATTCTTTAAGATAGCTTTCTATCCAGCATATCCAGTGAGGGAGTCTCTCAGTCAGACAGGGATGCTTTGAGATGAGTGCCTCTCCAACCATTTTAAACTGTAAACCATGTTAATCACTGACATAAAGTCTGTAGCGGACTATTCCTTGCACCAGTCCCTCTAAAATGTTTGACTTTAGTTTTGGATCTGGATTAAGCAATACCCCGTCTTCTCTGTACGCTGCAATGCCCTGCTCAAGTTTGAGTTTGGCGTCATAGCTAAACTCAGGAACATGGAAGATGCTGGGCCAAACTTTTGTCAAGGGAATTACTTTAATGGTCCCCCTATTCTGTACTTCATCTATTGAAGTGAGATTCAATAACTCAATTTCAAATAGTGCATCCATGAATTGAAGTTTGAGTTAAGGCCACATTTTCTTGGTACATAACTCACAAGTTCATTAAGAGATCCAGGAAGTCCGTTTTGGAAAGTCAACCTTTGGCTGCTGTTGTTACACAGGATTACTTTGAGAATGGTCGGGGGATTCATCATTCTGTGTTCTAGTCTGTAAAGAGGAGAAAGATTCAATTGTGAGAAGGTTGTTATATACCGTTTTATTGTCAAGACACTTGTCTGTAAGAAATAAACATTTACTTTTTAAACCTCTTAGATGCAGGGTAAAATGTCATAGTTTAGCCAGCAAAATGAGTGAAGATAAATAATCTAATTGATTTAATCAATCGGTAAAACTTATCCTGAAAACATGAACATGGAGGCTATAAATATGAGGTCTAGGAGGGATGAGGTCCACATGCATATGACATGCAGTAGTAGTGCAAAATATTGTGGTTAGAAAATGGATTTTAAGAATGGTAGGGAAAAACTGGCAGTTTGGAACATATGCACGCAGAATGTGGAGAGAGAAGAGTCATGCTTACACAGGCAAACAAGGTGACAAAAGCAAGGCCATGGGGAAAATATGTATTGTATATGCAACAGTTTGTAAATACCTTCACCAAACCTAACTAAAGGCAGTAACTTTCTTATCCAATCTCATAATTTCCTGGGAACTATTGTAAGAACCGCAATTACGTTGCGTAATGACTTGAACGTAATATATGTACACTGAATTTACGTTGGCTGTAAGTTAATAGCCTATTGCATGTAGGTTGTCCTAATCGTAAAATCGTAATAGTAATTTGCAGCACCCTACGCACTTTTCGGTGTTTGTTTAGTAGGCTATCCTTATATTAACCACAATCACAACTAATAGAATATAATAACACTTTATTGATCCCAGAGGGAACATTTTTGTGTAACAGCAGCATTACAATACAAATTAAATAATAAAACAGTAAAATTAGATAAGTAAAAATAAGTAAAATTGTCCAATGTACAGATGTAATTGTAAATAGCCTTTGGTCTACATAAAAAAAAATGTTTTGTGAGATTTGAAGTGAGATTAAAACATTTTTATTATTAACAACCATTCACACCTAATAATATTTTTATTTATAATGCACTTTATATTTTTTGAAAAAAATCGCAAAGTGCCACAGGTTAAAACGAGGAGAAGTGGTACAAGGTAAAATCTACTACACAAAGTAAAGGATAAAGTAAACAGAGGTGGGTTTTTAGGTGCTCTCGGAGAGCATTCCACAGCCTAGGAGCAGCTGAGCAGAATGCCCGATCTCCCATCTTGCAAAGCTTGGTGTTACGGGTATGTGTGTTCTCTGTTCTCCCTATGTTCCCTCCCCCTTTTGTTCATTAGGACACCGGCAAGCCCCGCCTTGGAGGAGGATCTTATTTAAGCTTTCAGGAAGTGATTCCCCGGGAGAGAGAGATATGAGGACAGTGGTCCAGAGGCCTTCGTTTGTGACTGTGTTTGTCATATCCTTCTGTTCCCTACTGGGTTATTTGTCTGTGTGTCCGCTTACTCCAATACACTTTACTGTTCCTACTGGGGAGAAGAAGCAGGTAAGATAACCCGGGTTATACATTGCTCCCGTAGGTGATTCCCCTGTTATGTACACTAGTTTAGGGGTGTGTGCCACCTTTTGTATATTTTATTAGGTAGGATACTCCATTGTTAGGTAGGAACGTTCTTTATTTTGGCACCACCCGTGGTTCTTCTCCCCTGGCTATGACTACTGGCACCTGTAAACCCAACGTATACTTGTACAGCTGATGCCAGTAAAACGGTATACATATACTAATATATGTATACTAGTTCGTTATTCCTGTGTCTGTGTCAGTCCTTTCTGGGAGTTACTGCAGAGCATAGTAGTGTGTACGTTACGGTTCAACCACCCCATAGACGTGCCAAAGAACTGATAACGTAACATGGGGGCTCGTCCGGGATTCTATCAGGTCCGGTGCGCTTCTATGGTCTGTAGTTTCTTCCTTTAGGGGAGTGTCACTTTGTTGTCAGTAGTTCGTTGCGTGTACAAAGCTACTGTACGTAGTGTTTGGTGAGATGGCTTCATTATATAATGCATTTGTAGATTGTCCGTCCATTGAGAGTTTGGATCGTTGTCGCAAGGTAGATCTGATAGCGGTGGGAGAGCATTTCGGCATTTCGGTCGATAAGCAGTCCACCAAGGCAGAAATAAGAGCGATAGTGCTGGATGCGTTATTAGAGAGGAACGTACTACAGTGGCCGGTTACTGCTGAACTCTTTGCTGACACCCCCGATCGCCTGTCTGATACTGCGTCAGTGACAAAGGAAGAACAGGCGGATAATGGGTTAGCGGATGGGGAAACCGAGGCCCCGGAGACGAGGCCCCGGTTGGCCCCGTTTTCACCACCCACTTCGCCACAGTTGTCTAGCAGTGGCAGAGTTAAGGTTCGGATTGAGATGCTGCAGATTGAGGCTCGTGCAAGGGAGCAGCGAGCTAAATACGATCACGAGTTGGCTCTCCGTAGATTGGAGGCAGAGACCACAATACATATACGGAAACTTGAGTTAGAGATAGCGCGTGCTTCGTTGCCCGAAATTGTTCCTACTCCTGGTAGTGAATTGCCTCGACCACCTCCACCAACGTTTGACGTTGGTAGAAATATTGCACTTGTGCCGGTATTCCGGGAGACCGAGGTAGACTCCTATTTTAGAGCTTTCGAGCGAATAGCGACTACTCTAGGTTGGCCAAAAGAAGTGTGGCCGATTCTGTTACAGTGTAAGCTCGCTGGTAAAGCGCAAGAAATAGTTTCTGCTCTTTCTGTGGAGGATAGCTTGTCATATGAGGTGGTGAAGGCAACTGTGTTACGGGCATATGAACTGGTCCCAGAAGCGTACCGACAAAAGTTTAGGAGTCACAAGAAGGTGGCTGGAAAAACATTTGTTGAGTTCGCCCGAGAGAAGACAACGTTGTTTGACAGATGGTGCTCTGTCAGCAAAGTTATTGATTTTGAGTCGCTGCGCGAGTTGCTCCTGTTGGAGGAGTTTAAGAATAGTCTACCCGAGAGACTTATGATTTACTTAAATGAACAAAAGGTATCCGTTTTATCACAAGCAGCAGTTTTAGCAGATGAGTTCGTTCTTACACACAAGAACGTGTTTTCAGTCCCCAGCGATTATGGTAAACCGAGTCGAAACGTTGCTAGACCTGTTTCGCCTCCGGCTCGTACTGTTTATGGAGGTCGCTCGAACATGCAGCGCGAATGTTTTTATTGCCATAAATCCGGACATCTTATCGCAGACTGTGAAATGTTAAAACGCAAGGAGCAGCCGCTCAAGCCAGTCAGTTTGCTGAAAACTGTCCCATGTATTGATTCGTCCTCAACTGAGGGTGACTGTGATCCCAGTTATGGGCCATTCATATTTGATGGAATAGTGTCGGTTACTGGTAACCCAAAAGACCAGCGGCCAGTAAAAGTGTTGAGAGATACTGGTGCTGCGCAGTCTTTTATTCTGTCGGATGTACTGCTGTTCACTGACGACACTTTTTGTGGGTCGAGCATTCTAGTTCAAGGAATAGAAATGGGGATTATGCCAGTTGCTTTACATAACGTGTATGTGCTCTCTGATGTGGTTTCTGGATGGTTTAGGTTAGGGATACGCCCTACACTTCCTGTTAAGGGGATATCGTTCATAATGGGGAACGACATTGCGGGTGGCAAAGTAGTACCCATGTTGGAGGTAGTGGATAGTTCCTCTGCGCAAAACCAGTCCGATGAGTTGGGAAGGGAATTTCCAAACGTGTTTTCTGCCTGTGCGGTTACTCGTGCTGCATCACAAAAAGTCAAGGAGAACGAGGGTGTTTTAGACTTCGATCTGACTTCGTTATTTGATAATGATAGCCCCTCCACTTCAGCTAAAGTCGATTCGCATTCGGACACTAATAAAGATCTAACTTCGGGTCTTGGTGCGGTTAATAGCACATTACCTGTGTCAAAAGCGCAGCTGATTCAGTTTCAAAAGTCTGACTCCAGTTTGGATAAATGTTTTACAGCAGCAGTGAGCAAGGAAGAAGCTGGAGAGAGGAAGGTTGCCTATTTTGTTGACAATGATGTCCTTATGCGCAAATGGACATCTCATCTAGATTTGGATTGTGACTGGAACGTGGTGTACCAGATTGTTGTTCCAGTTGAATACCGGGGACATGTACTTGCACTAGGACATGACAATCCCTGGTCTGGCCACTTGGGCATCACAAAGACATACTATCGGGTGCTGAAACATTTCTTTTGGCCCGCATTAAAGTCTGATGTAGTTGCCTATTGTAATTCATGCCACACATGTCAAGTCACAGGAAAACCAAATCAGATCATTTCTCCAGCGCCACTTCGTCCTATCCCAGTGTTAGGAGAACCGTTTGAGCATGTTATACTGGACTGTGTTGGTCCGTTACCGAAGTCAAAGTCGGGTAATCAATTTTTGCTTACCATTATGTGTCTCTCGACTCGTTTTCCAGAGGCGGTGCCCCTACGGAATATTACCGCAAAGACAGTAGTGAAGTCTCTGATAAAGTTTTTCTCCACTTTTGGGCTTCCCAAAGTGGTACAATCTGATCAGGGAACAAACTTTCGGTCTAAGATGTTTGCTCAGGTTTTAAAGTCACTTGGTATTGAACACAATGTCTCAAGCGCATATCATCCAGAGTCCCAGGGTGCGTTGGAACGTTGGCACCAGACCTTAAAGGCTGCCTTAAAGAGATACTGTTTTGAGAGTGGAAAGGAGTGGGATGAGGGTATTCCTCTGGTGTTGTTCGCAGTACGTGAAACTGTGCAGGAATCTCTTGGTTTTAGTCCCGCCGAGCTTGTTTTTGGCCATACTGTTCGTGGACCTTTAAAAGTGTTGAAGGAACAGTTTACGTCAGCAGACCTACGTGTTAGTAGGCCCGTTTTAGATTATGTGAGTCAGTTCCGGGAACGTCTCCACCAGGCAAGATCTCGTGCAAGAGACATGCTTACCGCTAAACAAGACCGCATGAAACAGCGATTTGATAGAAGGGCTGTTCATCGCTCGATAGAACCGGGCGATCAAGTATTGGTTTTGCTGCCAGTGCTAGGCTCTTCTCTCACTGCTCGTTTTTCTGGGCCATACCTGGTAAAGGAAAAGCTAAGTGAGACCGACTACATTGTTAACACCCCTGATCGTAAACGCCAGTCCCGTGTTTGTCATATTAACATGTTGAAAATCTATCGTGCCAGGTCTGCCCCGCTACCGGTGGGTACAGCAGGTGAGCCCACAGGGCCCGTTGTCTCTCCTGTTGCTTCTGCTAATGTGGGTGGGAACCTAGATGGTTTTGACAACGACGATGGATTGGTGTTGCGAAGTGCATTGCCTCAGACTGCTAGACTATGTAACAGTGAGATGTTAGTAGCACTTCCGTTCCACTTGAAACATTTACCGGTGCAACAAAAGGATGATATTCTGGAGTTGATTAGTCAATTTCCTTCCCTATTTAGTGATGTTCCGTCCCGCACCTCTGTGCTACATCATGACATCAACGTGGGTGACGCTGTCCCAAAAAAACAGCATGCCTATCGGGTGAATTCGGCTAAGCGGGCACAACTAAAACTGGAGGTTGATTATTTAATTAAAAATGATCTAGCAAGCGCTAGCTGTAGCCCTTGGAGCTCACCTTGTATTTTAGTACCCAAGCCGGATGGAACTGTCCGTCTGTGTACTGACTACCGCAAGGTGAATTCTGTGACTGTTCCTGGTATATATCCGTTACCGCGTATGGATGATTGTATTGACAATCTTGGTTCTTCTTGTTGTGTGACAAAGTTGGATTTATTAAAAGGTTACTGGCAGGTTCCTTTAACGCCTCGTGCCGCTGAGATCTCAGCCTTTGTCACACCTGATGATTTTGCTCAGTATTCGGTCATGGCGTTTGGAATGAGAAATGCACCTGCTACGTTTCAACGCCTAGTCAATATCGTTTTGGCAGGAGTTCCTAAGTGTACAGCCTATTTAGACGACTTGGTTGTCTATTCGGACGACTGGGCCTCTCACATAGACACTCTTACAACCGTTTTTAGACGGCTAGAGAAATTGTCTCTGACACTGAATCTCGCTAAGTGTGAGTTTGGGAAAGCCACGGTTACCTATTTGGGTAAACAGGTGGGGCATGGACAAGTGTGTCCTGTCGACGCCAAAATATCTGCCATCCTTGATTTTCCAGTTCCTAAAAGTAAACAGGAGCTTCGCCGGTTCCTCGGGATGACTGGCTATTATAGGTGTTTCTGCAACAACTTCTCTACTGTGGTGGCACCGTTAACCAGCCTCCTAAGTCCCTCCCGTATGTTTGGATGGTCAGAGGCCTGTCAATCAGCATTCGATAGTGTAAAACATCTCTTGTGTGGTGCGCCAGTCCTGTCGGCACCTGACTTCACTCGTCCGTTTAAAATGGAAGTGGATGCCAGTTCTCTTGGAGCAGGGGCTGTGTTGTTGCAGGAGGATGCGTGTGGTATTGACCATCCCATATGTTATTTTTCTCGTAAGTTCAAGAAGCACCAATTAAACTACTCAACGATCGAGCAGGAAGCCTTAGCCTTATTGATGGCTTTACAGCATTTCGAGGTCTATGTTGGGTCATCTTCACTTCCAGTCATCGTCCACACCGATCACAATCCCCTGGTCTTCTTGCATAGGATGTACAACCAAAACCGACGCCTGATGCGTTGGGCTCTCATTGTGCAGGATTACAACCTGGAGATCAGGCATAAGAAGGGTACTGAGAATGTTATCGCGGATGCTTTGTCTCGTGTGTAGTGTGTATGTAGCTATTGATTCTCATTCCCCTGTATATTGTTGCTATGTGGTATGAGAGGTATGTTTTTTAGGGTGGGGGTGTTACGGGTATGTGTGTTCTCTGTTCTCCCTATGTTCCCTCCCCCTTTTGTTCATTAGGACACCGGCAAGCCCCGCCTTGGAGGAGGATCTTATTTAAGCTTTCAGGAAGTGATTCCCCGGGAGAGAGAGATATGAGGACAGTGGTCCAGAGGCCTTCGTTTGTGACTGTGTTTGTCATATCCTTCTGTTCCCTACTGGGTTATTTGTCTGTGTGTCCGCTTACTCCAATACACTTTACTGTTCCTACTGGGGAGAAGAAGCAGGTAAGATAACCCGGGTTATACATTGCTCCCGTAGGTGATTCCCCTGTTATGTACACTAGTTTAGGGGTGTGTGCCACCTTTTGTATATTTTATTAGGTAGGATACTCCATTGTTAGGTAGGAACGTTCTTTATTTTGGCACCACCCGTGGTTCTTCTCCCCTGGCTATGACTACTGGCACCTGTAAACCCAACGTATACTTGTACAGCTGATGCCAGTAAAACGGTATACATATACTAATATATGTATACTAGTTCGTTATTCCTGTGTCTGTGTCAGTCCTTTCTGGGAGTTACTGCAGAGCATAGTAGTGTGTACGTTACGGTTCAACCACCCCATAGACGTGCCAAAGAACTGATAACGTAACACTTGGTCTTCGAGGGATTTAGGTGGTAAGTTCCAGCGAATCGGAGTGTTCTTGATGGTGTTTGTGATGTGAGAAGTTCTTTAAAGTATGGGGGGGCCGCACCGTGGAGGCATTGATGAGTAACCTTAAACTCCAGAGTGACCAGAGGATGGGGGTTATATGTTCGTATGGGTTCTAGCAGCACTGTTTTGAATGTACTGCAGCTTCTGGATGTGAGACTCATAGGTCAGATAAGAGTCAATTTTAACACAAAGGTTTTCGATTGTCGGTAGGATTTGAATGTCTTGGCCAGAGAAGATGATGCTGGGGATTTTAGATAACCGGACCTGATAAGGGGTGCCGATTAAGATGGCTTCAGTCTTGGAGCAGTTTTATTCTAGGAAGTTCTGCTTCATCCATGCCTTAATCATATGCTTTTTATTTTTCAAAATCAAAAATCTATGTCTAATTGTTAGACAGTACAAACATCGAATTATCAAAACTATATGTATTTTATAGTGGATCTGTTTTTGTAAATTAATCTTTGAGAATTACATTAGGTCATAGTTTTTTTAAATGCAGAATTCGAAACGGTTGGGGTGGGCGTGGCTTTCGGAATGATATTGCGTTCCAATTTCATACATTATTATTTTTAATAACCCTCCAGACCTTTTGATTTTTGATAGGATTAAATTAATTAATTATTGTGCATATTTTATCAGCTAATTCTGGCGTCTCCCTATTGATTGACTTGATTGATTAACGTGTCGGCGCACATTTTCACGTTACAGTACCTACTCTTCTTCGCTCCTCCATTAAGCTCTTATAGACAGTAACCCCTCTACAACCTGAATCTGATCCAGTAGCTATAGAATATTGTGCTAATAACAGAGACAATTGACAAAGTCGGTTGCCAGCAGACTACACTGTAAAAAACAATCCTGTAAAATTACAGTAAATTACTGGCAGCTGTGGTCGCCAGTAATTTGCTGTATTTTTAGTGTCACTGCTGTATTTTATATCAACAGTTAATTACTGTGAAATCTATTACAGTACTCTACTGTAGAATATGGGTTTTACAGTAAATTTCTGGCAGGTGTAGTCACCAGTAATTTACTGTACTTTTACAGTGCCCTGTACAATAATGTCACAGATAATAACGGAAAACTGCTTCTAACTGTATTTTACTATAAACTACTTTAATGTTTTCTGTGTTTTAAAATAACTACTGCAATTGCAAATATTTACTGTAAATAACAATGTGTTGTTTCCTCTGAGATCCAAAATTTAGATAAAAAACATCATCAGCTCTGCTGGAGTAAAAATGCATCACCACTAAAACACATAACAGGATCAAATGAAATTTTTATTGCACAAAACCTTTCAGGCAGATATATATGCAATATTTATATGTTTTAAAAAAAATAATAAATAATTGTCACTTTAAAGTAAAAAAAATGGCGTGTCCTGTATCAATGTAAACTGTTTTTATTTTTCAATAAATCAAAACCAACAAAAACAATATACTAGAATGAAAATTAAAGTCTTCAGTTTGTTGACTGGTGACAAGATTGAGGGAAAGAGACAGAGACAAAAAGAAAGAAAAATGAAACAATTGGATGGCTGAGAAACATTTCAAACACAAAGGGACTCATATACAGTCATGGCCAAAAGTGTTGGCAACCCTGAAAATATTCTAGAAAATCAAGTATTTCTCACAGAAAAGTATAGCATTTTGCTATACACATGTTTATACAAACCCAGCTTTTTGACACTGGGCCCTACATTGCAACCCAAAATCCTTTGGTAATCCTCAGATTTCATGATGTCTTGCACACAGTCAAGGCACCCACTGCCAGAGGCAGCAAAACAACCCCAAAACATCTTCCACCTTATTTAACTGTAGGTACTGTGTTCTTTTATTTGTAGGCCTCATTCCGTTTTCGGTAAACAGTAGAATGATGTGCTTCACCAAAAAGCTCTATCTTGGTCTCATCTGTCCACAAGACGTTTTCCCAAAAGGATTTTGGCTTACTCAAATACATTTTGGCAAACTGTAGTCTTGCTTTTTTATGTCTCTATGTCAGCAGTGGGGTCCTCCTGGGTCTCCTGCCAAAGCGTTTCATTTCATTCAAATGACGACAGATAGTTCGTGCTGACACTGATACACCCTGAGCCTGCAGGACAGCTTGAATTTCTTTGGAACTTGTTTGGGGCTGCTTATCCACCATCTGCACCATCCTGCGTTGCAACCTGTCCTCAATTTTTCTCCTCGTCCAGGGAGATTAGCTACAGTGCCATGGGTTGCAAAATTAAAGCAGAAACCTTCAAATTACGCCTCTCCATAACAACTGAAACCATAACTAACATTGACCTGCATAAGAGTATACATAGGCCTCATACAAACTGTTAGGACTTGCCACAAGTGTGGCAAGGCCTACTATATCCAACTCTGTCCACGCCAGAACTTAAAGTCGAAACACAATGTGACATTTCTGGCTATAACACCCTTTTTTAATTCAATTGATATCACTTGCCTGTCTGATATACAGCATATTCTGTTTACAACTATTAGTAGACTGATTACATAGTGGTATTCACAACTAAGTCATTAATTTCAAAATTGCTGAAGCCAATCATTAGCATCAATTATGTACCACAATTGCTTTGAATACCTGCCAGGGACAAAGTAACCAAGAAAAATGAGGATGATAGTTCAACTTTAGAATTATGTCCTGATTAGCATAAACTACCTGATAACTTGGTACGTTGATTTGAACGTTACCTTACTACCCAGAAAAAGGCATGCAACTATATTTTCTCATAGATAGCACTATAATAAAGCATTGAACAAAAAATGTCACTGTAGCCACCCTGAGTGACGTAGAACCACAGAGTTAGAGTAAACACTGATCGGCTGTAAGATCATAACCACCTGTCTAATATTTTGTGGACACTACTTCAGGCAACAAAGTTGCCTTAAATGTCAAGGCATTGACAGGTTTCCTTGCATTTTTTCTCTAATTGATGCCATTTCAAAACGGATAGACCATGAAAGACAAATATTTTTTCACATGCCTCATTTCCCGTCCCTTACTTCCCAATAGGAGGACCCTCCTATTATTGCTTGCAACTATATTTATAGCTAATATTCGTTTCATTTTGATACAAAATGATATTTTGTTGAAGACTCTTGTAAGCTATATCAACACACTGATGTTTATTCGTTATTAATTATTGAGTGCAATAGGCTACATGCCACATCGAACTAATAAGATGGATGTTAGTGTCAGCGGTGAAAAATCATATAAAGATAACCTGCTATGTTGGTTATTTTGTTTCTCTCCAAATAAAGAGTAGGCACAGTACAGATAGTTACATTGTCATGGATAGGCTTATGGTGTGTATTTCATATCATTAATTTAACTAGTAGGATATAATACGTATTTTGTTGTAATACTTTTGATGAAGAACATAAAACGCTGAATTAATGTCTTTGTTTGGTAATGTTTTCCGCAAAAACTAAATGAATGGGCTGTATACATAGATGTATTTGGATGAATTTGTTCTGTTTATTTGTTGAAACATATTTTTCTTTATAAACGTACCCCTACCTTTTTTCTAGTTCATTCAAATTCAACCAAGCCTTGCAATCTTTTGTCTGTGTGTATCTCGCAATTAATCTTTTGTCTGCGTGTATCTCAATCTTTTGTCTGTGTGTATGGCCCATTCAATCACTGACGTCATAGGCTCAGTGAGGTGCGATCGGTGTCTGGGTACCGCAATTAGCCCCTCTTGGGTACCAACGCCCAGTTTAGGCATCAAAAAACATTTAAATAGTAGTTTTATATAGTGTTCGGTTTGTGATTTTGCAATTCTGAAAACGGGACAAGGTAAAATGCACGTATTTAGGAAAAGTATGGAAGGACAAGACTGTAGCTTTTCAGCATTATATATTTATTTCAATTACTAACTGCAACGCCCGCGGGCGTGGGCTGTTGGCGCTTCTAGTGTTAATTGCGATTAATCGCATTTTCCCCAAGTTGTTTGAAACACTGAAATAAATCAATTAACACAATGAAGTATATACATTATTTTATGATAGTCTCTCCTGTGAACAATACAGAATAGTCATTCTTATCAAATATAGCAACTTTATAAACAAAGTGTTGAAGTGCAAGTTATATATTTAAACCCTGAAGGTTATCAAAAATACTGGATCATCTTGGCAATAGTCCAAATGAAATAAAACATTTTCAAAAACAAAATGACAAAGTGTGAGGTGAAACCATCAATGTCAAAGATAGATTATTTTAGAACTTAAGCCTATAGGCCAAAATAATTGCACTATAAAGTTGCCAGATTAATTTTAAAGAAGTCTATAACAGCCTTTGTAATATGAATGACAAACAGAATGAAGTGAAATTAAGTTTGGTAATGTCGGGTTGGTTAGGGTCTCCATGAGAGTGACGTTCTCTGCTTTCTCCAGCAGGATATGTCTAAAAAAATCGTTTAAGAGGGTAGATTGTATGATGGGGATCCCAATGCAATTGGAATGATTTTTTTCAGTCCCTCGTCTTCTACTGTGTTTATTGGGCGGCAGTTTCTATCTGTTTATCTAAAACATCGGTTAACGGTTACTTGTTTGGTCAAAAGCCCGATTAGGCGCACCGTACTGCAGTAACGCAGATTGGCGGATTGCAACATCAATAATGATCGGGTGTTTCTGTCCTATATACTCTATAGTAACGTAAATAATGACCCTGTGTTTTGCTTTTATATGATAAACTAAAGACGAGCTGCTTCTATGGTATTTGAATTCGGCTTTGCAAACCGAAACCGAAACTTAATAAAGTGGTGCGTTAATTGCGTTAAATTATTTTAACGCGTTAAACATTTGAAATTAACGCATCATATTAACGCGTTAAATATCCCAGCCCTAGCCACAACACTAAATGGACACAAAGGACAGACAGAACAATGACAAGAGACATACAGGAAGACAGAGCAGTTTAATGCAGAGAGAGCAGGCGATCGACACGATGACGGCTACCAGGAAAGAGCATTTACACTAGTCCGAGGGCAATCTCACCAGTCCCTCAAAGTAGGAAATAAAGGGCTGCCATTTTTTGGAGAAGCCGGAGTTGGAGCCCCTGAGAGCATACTTCACCTTCTCCAGCCGTAGGAAGTACATGACGTCCCTCAGCCAGCATGAGGCAGATGGAGGGTGGGCAGATTTCCAGTTCAGGAGGATTCTGCGACGGGCCAGCAGGGACGTAAAGGCAACAATATCCGCGTATTTGTGGGAAAGGAGAGACACAACCCCAGGCAGACCGAAGACGGCAAACAGCGGCCAAGGGTCCAAAGTGACTTCCAGCACGTCCGATAGGACCTTAAAGATGGTGCCCCAGTAGTTCTGAAGAGAGGGGCATCGAGCAAACATGTGAGTCAGATCGCATGGGGAAGCTCCACATCTATCACACCTGTCCTCGACATCGGGGTGCTTAGCGGCCAGGTTGGTGAAACTTAAGAAGCCCTCCTCTGCAAACAAATCCCTGAATGCCTTAACCCCCTTCCGCGTCCAGACTGCAAAAGCAGCGTTCAAGGAAGGAGGGAGGAAGACGTGGATACAAGTAATAGGGCCCAAAGCAGATGCTGAGGTAAACTTGAAATGACGGCGGAACTGAAACCAAATCTTAAGAGTGGAGCGCACCAGCGGGTCGGTGGTGTGACGAGCAGGGGACGTCGGGAGTGAGGAGCAGAGCAGAGCGGGGAGAGAGGTGGACAGGCAGGAGCGTGACTCGAGTTGACACCATGCAGAGTCAGAGGAAGGTATCCAAAAAGGCCGTTTCTGAAAGTTGGCTGCCCAGTAGTAGTGCAAGGTCTGAAGCAGGGATCTGATGACCCTGAGGACCTTGCCATCCCAGAGGAAAGAGGTGACGGCTTGGTTGATCGCCTTGAAAAAAGGATTTTGGCAGGAAGAGGGGCACAGAGTGAAAGAGGTAGAGGAACTTAGTCAGAGTGTTCATCTTGACCACATTAATCCGCCCCACCAGAGTCAGAGGCAGGCTACCCCATCTTTGGAAGTCAGCCTTCATCTGGGTCAAAAGTGGAGCAAAATTGGCAGCAAAAAGAATGGGGAGCGACCGGGTTACGTTCACGCCCAAATATTTGAAACCGGTGCGGCTCAGGTGAATGGGTAAATCGGCTTGACGTAACTCAAGCACTGACGAGTTGATCGGAAAACATTCACTCTTCTGAAGGTTCAATTTGTACCCTGAGAATGAGCCGAAGTCGTCCAAAATAGAGAGGATCGAGGGCAGGCAGGCCGCAGGGTCACTGACATACAGCAGCAGGTCGTCCGCGTACAGTGAGAGCCTGTGTTCGACAACCCCCGCAAGACACCCTTACAGGAAGTGGAGGAGCGCAGGGCAATAGAAAGGGGCTCAATGGCGAGGGTGAAGAGCAAAGGGGACAGAGGG